>RQTK01000593.1:73527-108043 GCA_003991915.1 Elysia chlorotica | reverse complement strand
TCCCCTCCCCTTTTCTTTCCCACCCCCTCCACCTTAAACAGTAAAGCTCCCCAATCTACAGTCACATTGACAGTATGGCGACCTGCCGCCTCGTCGTCTTTCACGGTCTCCCAATCTCCACTCTAGTATAGCGCTCTAGTCTCTGATTATAGGCTATGCAGTTCACACAACCATATCGGATAACATAAACACGACCCTTAAGCATGGAGATTCTATGGGTTTCTCTCTCTCTCTCTCTCTCTCTCTCTCTCTCTCTCTCTCTCTCTCTCTCTCTCTCTCTCTCTCTCTCTCTCTCTCTCTCTTCCTTCCTTCCTTTCTCACTGTCTGTCTCTCATTACGACCCTTTAGCACGGAGTTTCATTGTGTCCCTAAGTCTAAGAAAGGACCATGATTGGACGCCGAGGTATATTCCATTACTATCGTCTTCGTTTTCGCAAATGCGTCCGTCATCGCAAGATCTGTATTATTAATTTTTACCTCTCTGCACGCTCACAAAGACGTCCAGGGAGGCGCGTGTGAGGAACATCCGAGGGAGGGGCATGCAGGAGTTTGGAGAAGATGGTCAATGAAGTGAAGTGTGAAAGCTGCTTAACAACACAGATGTCGATTTGGAGGATTCAAATAATTTCAATTGGTTGTGGAAACAAAGACGCAGACAGCCAAATGAAAATGACTAAGACCTTCAAATTCGACCCACATAAGCTTCATCTTTGTTTTTTCTTTGTGTAAAAAAACAACTAATGCTTTATGTTTTTACTGTTAACAATGTCATATTCTTAACACCTAATTCAACCCATACACTCTTCTTAAACTTCCGAAAACATAAAAGTCTTGTTTCTTATCAAATCCAGACTCTATGTCCTTTTGACATTAAACAAGATAAGCTTAAGAGTAAAAACTGTAATTCAGCTATTATCCATTTTATTATGTAAACGCTTCGTGCAAACTTCTGAAACCCAAAAATCTAGTTTAATAAAAGTGTAGAACCCATGTCCCTTCGACGTTGAACATGGCAAACGTTAGAGTAAAAAAATATAATACAGCTTTTTCATTTACAGTGTATATGCTTCGCACTAACTTCTGAAAACGTAAAAACTAGTTTCGAAACAGGTTCAAAATCTATGTTCTTTCGACATTGAACAGGAAAAAAATGTAGTAAAAAATGCATTCAAACTTATTCATTTATAATGCAAACGCTTCATACAAACTTCTGAAAACTCTAAAGACTAGTTTCCAAATAGGTCTAGAATTTGCTTCCTTTTGACATTGGGGAATAGAAAGTTTCTCTAATTCACTAAAAACTGGTGAGTTTCAATCGAATTGATTCGCTTGCCCGCGGCAATTGCGTCTTTGTCCGCTCCCTCAGGTACACGTTGTTTCGAAAAACAAAATCTCCTCCCAAGTCTCGTTCAGAACTCGAGACTTAACGATCCAAACCGAGACAACGAATGATCTAATGATACACTTTGGGCATCATTTTCTTTCTGATCGTTCATTGGCTCCGTAGATCTATGATAGGACAATAATTGGACGCCGTCGCAGATGCCCGTACTTTGAGCCTTTCTGAGTCTGGTATCCTGGCCTAACTGTCTTCTTCGATTTCCGAAGGAGCAAGGCTGCCAAATAGCCTCGCCTAGGAGCCGCGTTTTCACAGTCTTTATCACATCCTTTCAACGCACGAGAGAAATGTTGTAATCGGAACGGTCACAGACTTTATCCATGAAACTACCTGAAAGCTAAAATAGTCGCCACAATACCCTTAATTTTTTTTTCTTTTAAGGTTTCTATGACTTTCAAAGGGTGATTTTGAATGGAAATATCCAGTGTGAATTAGTTAAAAATAGGGTAAAAATAAAAAATTATTATCTAAATAATTATCCTACGTCTTACCGATTCTGTTATCATACAATAATTTTATTGCCCACTTTTTTCTTTGACAATCTCGATGACTTTAAACAAAACAAAATCTCCTTCCAAGTCTCGTTCAGAACTCGAGACTTAACGATCCAAACCAAGATATGGCATAATGATAAACTTTGGGCATCAATTTTTTTTCTGACCGTTCATTGGCTCCGTAGGAAAGAAAATAATTTTATGCATTGTAAAATTGCCAATATTTTTTTTCCAAAAAGTCCAGAGAAAAATATCAATAATGGCTAATAAATGTTTATCTCACAATACAAGAATACATTGCTTTAATTCGAAATACGGGAGATCAATTAGTGTAAACAAAATTCATGTTCATCACTTAATTATATCTACTACAGTCACTGCTTACTGAATTTTCTACAGCTGAAACTAGCACATCAAGTTTTACTTTTGGTAAATTTTGATATGGATCATCTACACATATGGCACACTATATTCATCAACCATATTAATTTTGCGATAACAGAAAAGGGTTACGAAAAATAAAACCTTCTGCTGTGATTATCATAAACTGAGAAAGAATTAACTTTCCTTTTTGACTTAGATCAGAGTTTAAATAATATGTGTCTATTCCAACATTTTAACCATTTAATTTTTGTTTGTACCGTTTTCTTAAACCCATGTTTTTTTTTTATTTTTTGTTTCTGTTTCTGTTTTAACAGCAATCGAAACAGGATTTCAAAATGTAGCCCGTAGAAGCACTTAAGCGGTTTTTATGAAAGCTACTCCGCAGCAATAGAAGAACTCACTCTCTATTTACGCCAAAGTTAAAGCAAACAAAGAAGAGCTCTTGCAACAAAACACTCGTAAAGACCCCAATTACCATGGACTCGGGGCAAGGTTTTTCCAACTAGAGGTACTTTCAGGGGAGAGAAATTGAGGAGAAGCATCAGATGTATTGAGACCGTATAATGCGAGCTTTATAGCGCCAGGTCTGTGTTCTTTTAAACCAAAGAACTAAGGGGTGGGGAGGGGGGGCATTGTATAGCCTCAAATAGTTAGAAGCGTTTTCATTGTGCTAATGATACAATAACATGGGGAAAATTCGAACAGAGGCAGATTTTAAACGATATCGTAAAACGTTAATGTCTGTCATTGACGAAAATGGTTAGAAAATCTAAAAAAGTCACAAAAGGACTGGCGCACTTGAATCGCGATCGACGTTACTAAGTAGGTTTTTGTATAACCAACGGTAGTTTGAATTATCTATAGATCATTCACAATTTTCAGGGGCTTTTAATGAGATTGAGAGGAAAAAGAGAGGAAAAAAAAGGGGGGTGGGGATGTCGTCGCAACTTCAAAGGTTAAATATTTAATGGTAACAATTTTCTTAACTACGGCCGTAAATATTCGAAATAATGTTGAAAGCATTTTTTTTACACAAACACAAACAACAAATTAATTTTATAGTAGGCCACATAAGGGATTAAGTAAAAAGATTTACTCATCAGTACAAATACTTTTCAAAAGTTTCTACTCATAAAATGTAAAAACATATGAAGGGTCTGTACTATGGGCTTTGATGGAACAAAATAACAAAGAGAAAAATAAAAAAAGTCATAACAATGCTGATAAGTTCAATATAATGCTGTTGTGTCCTATTTTGCACAGTACCAACAATGTGTAAAAAATGAGTATACATAACGCTGAAATCGATAAACGTATTGACAGTAAGTAGTTATGAAACAGCACTAGTTGTAGCATTATAACTATTATAAATAGATAAGCCATGCTAAATGTAAGAAAGTAAAGTTAATAAGAAAAAGAAAGATTCTCATAACAATGGAAAAAGAGGGCTAGAGCGGGATTTGAACGTGGGAGCTCAGACATCTGAGACAAAAAATAATAGCTTCAGTGACACCAAGATTTTCTTTGTTAGGTCACAATAATCAAAATAAAGTCCAATACGGCGATGGAACTCTCAGAACGTGATTCTCTACTATTGGTTGGTCACATTAGACAGACACCGACTCAACAGCGGGGCTCGAACCACATACCACATACCATGGCCCACGGACCTCCTACATACGAAGCCGACGCTCTAATCCCAGTGCTTCCAGGCTCCTCAATGTTTCAGAACATGTGGCTCAGCCGTTCATAAGAAGAAACAGCTGTTATCTTGTTCAGTTGATGACATTTCTTTCAAAATTTTTGGAGGTAAGCATATTGAGGCGATAACCTTCAGGTATTATAGTGAAGAAAAACAACAACAAACAAACAAACAACAACGACAACAAAATCTGATTTCCCAAAATAAGAGATAACATTAATAGATTGTAGAAACCTTTCTATCCGAGATAACATGGTTGCTTAAAAGTATTATATCAAGTCTGTTTCAAGACAAAAAATAACTTTTAACTGGATTGAACAAAACCTTGCTGTTTTTGCAGCTATCATTAAAAAAAGAAATACATTTTAATGAATACTTCCTTTTGTTGTATAAAAACTTCTATTTCTTTTTGGTTTGTTTTTATCTTTTGGAATAATTTTCTGTGTCACAAGAAACGTCTAAACTAAATATTAGAAAGCAAAGTTTGTTTGTTTCAATGTTTGTATATTTGTTGTTTAGCGTCCAACGTCAGTACTATATGAGTTATATTGAATACGGGCCCCAGGACTAACGTCTGACAATTTTACCCGCTTTTTCACAAGGACAGTGCTAGGAGACCTGAAATCCTGTACCAGCCGGTCACATTAAATAAAAACACCGACCCAACAAATAAGGGAAGAAATTGGACAAATAAATTTTTGACCAAATCTAGGTTTCAAACCTCCTGATTGGGAGACCAACACTCTACCACTTATTTAGATTATTATAAACTAAAATATTTAGATTACAGCAAAATTACCTCCTTAAATCTTCAAATTTAAATTCTCCATTAACTCATATATGCATGAATGTACCGCACTTTTTTCGCCCCGGGATGCATGGTCTTCAACTATTTAAGCAAAATTGCGGTTCTCTTACTTGGAACCATCGGGAAAGTTGATGACACCTAGGCCCGAGAACATGCCCTGCTTGAAGTGGCCGCGGAATTTGGAACCATCACTGAGGCTGAGGAGGCCGAACCCATCCCGTTGTCCGGCAGTATTCACATAGCCTCGATACAATGAGCCCTCCTTGTAACGATGCTCCACATGCTTGGCCATCATCAACGCTGTTAAAGAAAATGAACAAAACAAAAAAAATTGAAAAAGTGTTGAGTGTTTTCTCCACAACATTTGTCATTTTGACAGAGTAATGGGTAATCAAGAATTAGGGTATGATTTCCAATATACCTATGTGAAAAACACTAATAACAGCTTTCCCTAAGCAAATTTTAGACTGGTGAAAGCCGTGCTGTCTCCTTATGTAACTTTCCCTGGACCCCAAGAAAGATCCCCAAAGGCAGGATACTTGGACATACAACGGTCACATTATACCGAGATATATACCCGTCAAGTAGAGAGCAAGGCGGTTCAAGCGGGATCCGAACTATGAATCTAGTGCATTCGAAGTCGACGCTATAATTCCCAGCGCCACCACCTAACTTTTTTCTATAAAAAAAAACATCAAATCATGAGACTGAATTTACAAACGACATGCTAAAAAATACGATTTTTAATAACAAAGTTTATGATTAACTAAAACTAGTAATAGCCTTATAGGCGTTTTTGAATATATGAACAAAACAGAGGATAAATTAATCAATTAACTTTGTTTTACACATTTTTAATCTCCAAAAAGGTGCTCCAAACAATAAAACAACACCTTTTCTTGAGCCCAAACCATACTAATTCGTCGAAATACACGAAATAATATGGTAACAACAAATTGTAAAGATAATGAATATATTTTGCCATCAACAACACCGCATAGAATTTTAATGAAAAAATAAGGACCAGCCACATTGAATCAACGAGTAGCACAAAAAAAAACAAGCAATGTAAAGATTTCTGAAACAAAGCGAGCACAGCATGGCGATCGTTACACTAGTAGGTCTTCATAGTTATTAGTAAGATGGCTAGCATGCCTCTCATGGCTAAGTGTTGGAAGTAGTTTTGAGTGTATAAGATAGGAAAACAGAGTTCCCTTTTTTCCTTCAACGTATAGACGGGATTCATCACATTATGTTGCACTCTAATCTAATTAAATATTGAATTACATAAAATATAACCGTTAAATTACGAGTAACTACATGTACTACTAATACTACGATAACAACAACAGCAAAAACAAAAGCAACAACACCAATACTACCACCACCACCACCAATAACAACTACTACTACTACTACTTCTACTACTACTACTACTACTACTACTTAAAATGTCCTTCTGTTTTAAAATTTTACAGCCCTTTGGGATTATAAAAGATACAGTAAAAATGTAAAAGATTATTAAAAGCAATGAATAGCTCTCATTGTTAGAGGTATATTCACTGTCATTGTAGGGACAAAATAGTGAAATATTGTTACTGAAGGATAGAGGAAACAGAAAAGGATATCATAGTTAATCAAAGTTATTATATTCTCATTCTCCTCCCCGCGTTCAAATTCTCAGCTAATTGTTTGCTTTTTTATATGATTCTACGACAATTTATGACACCAGGGGAACTAAGCATTGTGTATGTGTCCTACTGGCGAGGCTGGAACGGATGCTTGCCATATAAACTACTGGAAAGACAGCTAAGTCGAAATTTTGTTTTTGTAATTTTTAAAATAAAAAGTATTTTTTTCTATTTCCGACGAGGCTAAAACGAGTGCTTACTAAAAGGCAACCTACTGGCGAGGCTGGAATAAATGCTTACCAGATAACGTAGTCCGAGACAGCTAAGTCAACAGTGATTTTTTTGCCACCAACAACACCGCATAGAATTTTAATGAAAAAAAAGGATCCAACCACATTGAATCAACGAGTAACACAAAACAAACCAAGCAATGTAAAGATTTCTGAAACAAAGCGAGCATAGCATGGCGACCGTTACACTAGTAGGTCTTCATATTTATTAGTAAGATGGCTAGCATGACTCTCATGGTTAAGTGTTGGAAGTAGAACAGCCTTGGTTTTGAGTGTATAAGGTAGGAAAACAGAGTACCCCTTTTTCTTTTAACGTATAGTCGGGATCCATCACATTATGTTGCACTCTAATATAATTAAATAATGAATTACATAAAATATAACCGTTTAACTACGAGTGCTGATGTTGCTTATATTACTACATGTACTACTAAAACTACTATAACAACAACAGCAAAAACAAAAGCAACAAAAACAATACCACCACAACCACTACCACTACCTACTACTACTACTACTACTACTACTACTACTACTACTACTACTACTACTACTACTACTACTACTACTACTACTACTACTTACTACTACTACTACTACTACTACTACTACTACTACTACTACTACTACTACTACTACTACTACTACTACTACTACTACTACTACTACTACTACTACTACTTCTACTAAGAAGAATAAAAAACAACGATAACAGCAAAAAAACCCACAATATTAAATAATACATTCTGTCCTTAACAGTTAGCCTACTATTGGAAGGAAGAAATTTTGAAAGTCTAGACATCTTTGTTGAAATATGAATTGTCATATTAAAGTCTATAGAACCGTTAAGGCTAGATTTAAAATAGATTTCGAACAAATTTAATGCTCACCGCAGTAGGTTTGTACTGATGTAGTCACAAACAAGGGCTTCGTCAACTTTTCTTGAGAGTGAATAATATCAAGGAAGTTTAGTTATTTTGTTTGTACATCGGTCTATCAATGTTCTCATTAAAGTCTATAGACGGCGTCTGTAGCTAATTTAGTCTTCTGAATTCTGATGTCAGTTTTTAAACAATATTGTGATTTGGTTAAAACAAGATATTCGTAGATTTATTTCTAGATCCAGATAAAGCTTTAAATCTGAAGCTATATCTCTCAATTTGAATGTAATCCTCGAACCATGATAAATGTATAGATCTAGTTTTTTAGCCCACTTTTCGTGTTAAGGGGAAGAGCTGAGAATACATGATTCAGAACTGTGTCAAAATAGCTTTGCATGCCCAAGTGCCAACTTAATAGGAAGAATACCCTAGTTATTATTAGCAACAACGTGTCACGTTTTATATGGGCCTCCTCTAGGCCTACATTTCTTTTTTTTTCACTGTTTGAGTGTTTGTTGTCCAGTCACACATGAAAAAGAGCAACACAAAACGATTTGCTAACACTGAGATAAAAATAGAACCATGGGAATGATCATAAAGCACGGTGGTTGTAATCTTGATCGCCGAAATTTGTCATTGTCGTTCTGTTACTCATGCAACGTAGACCAACAAGTATTTTTGAACGAGAGATTGGGACATAATGTAAGGAGGAAGGTTTAGAAAGATAGAGAGGGGGGCTAAAGAGATGGGCAGATAGAGTTAGAGGTATACATACAGATAGAGAGAGAAAGAGAGGGAGAGAGAGGGAGTAAGAGAGGGAGACAGAGAAGAGGAAGAATATAGAAAGAGCAAGAAAGACTGGCAGACAGAGAGAAAGAGAGAGAGAGAGAGAGAGAGAGAGAGCGAGAGAGAAAAAGAGAAGGAGTGTGGGAAGACTAACAGTCAAATATACAGGTAGGGATAGAAAAATAGAGAGATAGCGAGAGTGAGAGAGAGAGGTAGATAGATAGAGAGATAAAGAGAGAAAGAAAGAAAGAAAGAGAGAGAGAGAGAGGGAGAGAGAGAGAGAGAGAGAGAGAGAGAGAGAGAGAGAGAGAGAGGGAGAGAGAGAGAGGGAGAGAGAGAGGGAGAGAGAGAGAGAGAGAGAGAGAGAGAGAGAGAGAAAGAGATAAAACGGAGACGGTACTTTATCCAGATAAATGAGCTTTTTTTAAACGCTAGTTATAAAGAGAATGTTGAGGACTAGAACAGTACGAGATATATATCAGCGTTTAACAACAAAAACAGCAACAATAACAACAACAACAACAACAACAACAACAACAACAACAACAAACAACAACAACAAAATAAGAGGGTTGACCACTTCGGATATTAGGCCCTTTCATTTACGTACTCAATATATTTTTCTTCACGAAATGGAAACAGAAGAACTAAAATAATTATAACAAATAAACTGTATTATGCCCAAGTGATTTCATCTATAAAAAAAATCTTTGTTTTAGTATAATTTTTTTGCAAACGAAGTTTAGTATAGTTATCATAATAATATTATTATATTATGATCACAACCTTAACGCTTGAGTAGATGAGATTTGTCGTAGTTATTCTTGGTTAAAACAAAACTAAATCTGTGTAAGGGATTGCACCTACACTACTGTCTTTAGGCCCAGTTGATAACATCTTACTGCCTAGATTGAAAATAAAGCAACAAAAACAAACAAAAACAACATGCATGTACTATATTATTATATTATTTGCCATAATTATAATTACAAGGATTCATGAAGATGGTCAAAGTTATTAATCCGTTCCCCTTCCTTCCCCAAGCACTGACATATTCTTCATCCTCTCTCACCCCCTCCCATCTCTCCTCCCGCCATCCATCTCTCTTCCACCTCGCGACGCTGTTTCCCAAAACTAGAGACAATCCGCTCACCTGCAGCCGATGGTCGAGGTAAGTCTAGGTGCCACACTTACTCACAGATACAAAACCAACGAAAAGGCCAAACACTAACAGCACTTACAACGAAAACACGCCTCGTTAAACAACAAAAAGATAGGACAACACACCACATCAGACACACACCTAGCCGCACGCACAGGCGCACACCACCGCCTCGTCTGCCTCTGCGCCTCGAAGCCTCCTCCTCCCTCCTCTACTTTCTTTTTCACCTGTGTGCCTACAACGTCACCAAATTCGGGGTCACCGATTCGTGACGTAAATGGCACGGCTCTGTCAACATGGTCGACTGTGGCAGCCCTCGCTGTGCCCAGTGGAGGCGATCTTTTCGCCGAGATCTTCAACTCTGGGGGAAAAAGCTGCCAGTAGTCTTAGGTATGTTCACACTTTTAAGTCCTAACTCCTAGTATTTTTTTCAGATCTACTCGTGATCGTCTGTGCTCAGCATATCGTTAATTCATACACGCACACACAAACCCGTTGTCAAAATGTCCTCACCAATTTTCGGCATCCCCTTGCCTACCGTCGAAACGATGGATCGATAGAGTGAGCACCGCTGAGGCCAACACTCACTGGTCGTGCGTTCTCCTTTCTCACGGGGGATTCTTTCTTTATTCTGTCTGCTCCACTTACAAACAGCTCACTCGTTAGGTTAGGAGTCGAAGCGTTTACACGGACATGGACTTCTAAGGTGATCGGTATGTAGTTTTAAAATTAAGTACTTTTTGTTAATTTTTTTATTATAATTTTTTCCTGTGATATAACTGCATTATGATAATGAGTTCATTCATCCCTCTCTTTCTCTCACTCCCTACTTCTCGCAATCTCTTTATCCCTCTCTATAATTATTTCCTCTCACATAAGAAAAAAAGAAACTATGAAATATAACATAGTTTACTTTACTTGATAAAAAGAATAATTCAACATTTTTTTCTTTTTGTTTTGTTTTTAACTTTAAAACGATATTATGAATCTTTATAATTATAACAGTTTTTGGTATACCACCTAAAATTTCTAATCTTTCAATTTACAGAGGACGGGTCGTTATTTTTTTCTTTTTAAATACGCATTAATATTTATTAATAACACTTTACGCTGTAACCTGTTACTAAAAAAAAAAGAAAATAAACATGCAGCCAACCTTTTTAATCAAGTGTAAGAATGGATGGCGAAACTAGTTCCTCTTTTATCTGTAAAACTAAACCCGCGCATCACAATCATAGATAATAACTTAAAATAATTAATATTCGTCTCTCTCTCTCTCTCTCTCTCTCTCTCTCTCTCTCTCTCTCTCTCTCTTCATCTACATTTACCCCCATTACTTTTTCCTTCCCCTCCATTCTCTACTTTTCTCTATCTAGCTACATTAGTTCCTGATCTGCCATACCACCTGCCTTATCTCCCCACCCGCATGTCTTTTGTTCTTTGTAGGTTTGTAAGTACATGCCTTTCTGTCTCCCGCTGTCTGTAGTAGTCTATCTACCCCTGTCTCATTTTATACAGTATAATAGATTGCATTTTTTTTCTTTCACGATTTCTTTGTCTGCTTTGATGCCATAGGGACAAGTCATGTCAGCAAATAATTATATCTACCGCTCCTACTGCATTTATATGTTGTTCCTCTTCCTTTAGTTTCTATAATCACTTTCTCATCACATACTACCTCATCTCTCACACACTCTCTCTCTCTCTTTCTCTTCCGCTCTCTATCCCATTCCGTCACTCTTTTTTTTCTTCTATTTGTCTGTTTTCCGGGCGCTCCCATCTCTCATTCAATTCACCTGCTGTATCTCTCCCCCCTCTCTACCTCTCGCTCTCTCCATCACATTTAATGTATCTCTCTCTCTCTCTCTCTCTCTCTCTCTCTCTCTCTTTCTTAACCTCACTCTGTTACTGATAAATTTTTTCTCCGTCTCCCGGGTACTCCAGTCTTTCATTCATTTCTCGTTCTATCTATCTCAATCTCCCCCCCCCTCCTCTTTTCCCTCGATTGGCAATTTGTCTGTCTTTTCTCTTTTCTATCTATCTATCTATCTATCTATCTATCTATCTATCTATCTATCTATCTATCTATCTATCTATCTATCTATCTATCTATCTATCTATCTATCTATCTATCTATCTATCTATCTATCTATCTATTTCTCTACCTGTCTCTTCATCCGTCCACCAATGTATTCATGCATCCATCTTATCCATTTATATTTATATTTATCAATCTATCTGTCTGTATATATACGTGTCTCAATATCTCGTTATCCATCCATTTATCTCTCCATCCTGTCTTCATCAGCCTAACTTTCTCTCAATGGGTTGAATTATCGGACTGCGCCTCTCCTCTCTCATCTTCTCTTTTCAGGGCTTAATCTTCATTGTTCTCTAATTTCTACTCATTTCATTGTTAGACTTCGCCTAACGTCGGGGGCGTGATGGTTTCATGGTTGAGCGACCGACTTCTAATCGGGGAGTCCCCGGTTCAATCGCCTATCCAACCGCTTCGTTTCCTATTGATTTAGCCGATGTCACTATGTCTCTGTAAAACAACACGTACAAGTTGTCTGACGTTAGTTTTGGGACGCGTCCACTGTGATAGCGTAGTTGATGTCTATAGACGTGAAGAACCCCCCACCCCACAAAATTTATCATCTGCATTGCGGACGGACTATTTCAGATTAGTGATATTTTTCTTTGAAATCCATACCAGCAGAAAGCACACGGCCTACAGTTTATACATATCAAATGTATCTACTCACCCGTGTCGGACTAATAATTAAAAACCTTTTGCTTTATGCGCATCACGACCTGCTTTTGGCCTTTAAACGTGTAGCACTCGTTCTGTTCTCTAACATTCTTTAATATCATTCTACTTCTATGTATAGTTTGCGTATGTTTAAAAACGGAGTTGAGATAAATATACTGGGAACAAACAAGGCAGGGTTTATTATTAAAAAAAAAAACAACAACAAAAAAAAAACAACCGACCACAAGAACAAACAAACCATAAATCTGTAGATCTGTCTGTCTGTCTCACTGTCTTTATATCTCTGTCTGTCTGTCTGTCTGTCTGTCTGTCTGTCTGTCTGTCTGTCTGTCTGTCTGTCTGTCTGCCTGTCTCTCTACCTCTCCCTATCTATCTCTTTTGTTTTAGATTAAAATGTTTTTTAGTGTGCGTTGAGTTATTATAATGCCTTGTACTTGTCCTATGAAAAAGGTAATGCTGCAAAACATCACATCAAAACATTGAAAGAAAATTACCATGTCTTTACCGGTTTTTTTTTATCACCCCGCACACATGTTGTGCGGGTTAATACGCTTTTGTGCTAGCACCTTTTTGTATTGATCTGCACACCTTCCAAATTAAAATAATTAACATCAAAGCTTTTTCCTTCTCAAATTTTCGGAAATTCCCCCATAATAGTGCGCACAGAAGGATTAGTCCTAAAATCATGCTAGGCCGTTTGAATAGGTTTAGAAAATTTAGTAGTTTACCATCAACGTACGTCTGATATGCACAAGAGCTATTATTGCATGCATGCAGGCCGAAACTAAATTAATTAACAGAACATCTGTTCCAAGAGGATTATAATCATTAAAGGCTTGATGTATAATTTATGTAATCCTCGGTAGGTGCTGCATCAAAATTAAAAGTGTCAAAAGGGTGTATAAAGAATTAATAAGTTACTGCATTGTCTGTTTCAAAAAATGGGTACTTCAAAATAATTAGGAAGATATTAGAGAAAAATATTTTCAGTATTTTGACTTCTGCACCTATTTACTATGATTTAACTCTTACCGACAACCCAACAAAACAAACACAAAAGGAAACTAAGCCGGTCACATTGTAATATTCAGTGTGGAACGTGATACGAATAGTGACTACCAAGAACTTGTTAATACTTTGAAATGCAAGAACAAAAACTTTCACAATCTCGCACCAAACAGTAAGAGGAGCTACAAAAGCTCTGGGCTCGATAGCTAGTCAAAAATACGTTTTCATATTAAGTCATAATAGTTTTTAGCGCGGTAAGCGGCTCTATGAACATTGATCACAAACACTTGAAACAACTACATGGAATTAAAAAAAAAAAAACAGAGTTTGAGCTTAGGGCCAATATTTCCTGTATATTCTGACAAACATCTCCTCTTTGTGGGAAAAGCTGTAGAAAGTAATAAATAATAAGTTGATGTTTTTTTTTATCTCCCCTACACTCCATAGATTACAGCATATTTTTCGAAACGCATGTAAAAAAAGTTAATATATTGCATACACTCATTGACAGACAGTCACGAGCCAAAAGTGAGAGTGTGTCTACATAACGAAACGAACGAGTATCACACTAACGGTTCACGATTGTCAAGATTAATATCCACATGCATAATGTTATGTTAATTGACAACGGAATACAAGCCCTGCATGTACAAACACCTCTATCCGTCGAATTACCAAGTAATATTAACTTTACCAAAGTTTATTTCTGTCACGAGATCTAGCGGCATTGATTCTGTGGTTTAAATTGTTAATCTCAAAAGGCATTTTAAATCCATACTGGTTTTTTGTATCAATACAACGTTCTGACTTTAGTAAGTTGAATACATTAATGTGTCGATGCATGTCTCTATTTTTTGAAAGAAACTAAAATTTGAATGCATTGTGTTAAATCTGGGATGTTCTGTTTTTGTTGTTTTGCTTTCAGTTTTGTTGTTTTTTGTTTGTTTTTTTTTTTGTTTCTTTTCTTTTGTTTCTGTAGATAATTTTTTAGTTTCAATGTTTACAAAACTCGTAACGAACACGTAAAGTGCTTCTCGCATGAATTATGAGGTTACACTCACAGACATCAAGTACGGTAATCAGTAAGTTACCTAACGATAGTTATATCACTTGGTCTATGTTCCTCTATCACTTTTCATTTTTTCCCCTTCATTTTTTATTACTCATAATGGCATGATGATGATTGTGGTGATGATGATGCTTATGATGATGATGATGATAATACTAATAATAATAACAATAATGATAATAATAATAATAATAATAATAATAATAATAATAATAATAATCATCATCATAAGCATCATCATCACCACAATCATCATCATGCCATTATGAGTAATAAAAAATGAAGGGGAAAAAATGAAAAGTGATAGAGGAACATAGACCAAGTGATATAACTATCGTTAGGTAACTTACTGATTACCGTACTTGATGTCTGTGAGTGTAACCTCATAATTCATGCGAGAAGCACTTTACGTGTTCGTTACGAGTTTTGTAAACATTGAAACTAAAAAATTATCTACAGAAACAAAAGAAAAGAAACAAAAAAAAAAACAAACAAAAAACAACAAAACTGAAAGCAAAACAACAAAAACAGAACATCCCAGATTTAACACAATGCATTCAAATTTTAGTTTCTTTCAAAAAATAGAGACATGCATCGACACATTAATGTATTCAACTTACTAAAGTCAGAACGTTGTATTGATACAAAAAACCAGTATGGATTTAAAATGCCTTTTGAGATTAACAATTTAAACCACAGAATCAATGCCGCTAGATCTCGTGACAGAAATAAACTTTGGTAAAGTTAATATTACTTGGTAATTCGACGGATAGAGGTGTTTGTACATGCAGGGCTTGTATTCCGTTGTCAATTAACATAACATTATGCATGTGGATATTAATCTTGACAATCGTGAACCGTTAGTGTGATACTCGTTCGTTTCGTTATGTAGACACACTCTCACTTTTGGCTCGTGACTGTCTGTCAATGAGTGTATGCAATATATTAACTTTTTTTACATGCGTTTCGAAAAATATGCTGTAATCTATGGAGTGTATGGGAGATAAAAAAAAAACATCAACTTATTATTTATTACTTTCTACAGCTTTTCCCACAAAGAGGAGATGTTTGTCAGAATATACAGGAAATATTGGCCCTAAGCTCAAACTCTGTTTTTTTTTTTTTAATTCCATGTAGTTGTTTCAAGTGTTTGTGATCAATGTTCATAGAGCCGCTTACCGCGCTAAAAACTATTATGACTTAATATGAAAACGTATTTTTGACTAGCTATCGAGCCCAGAGCTTTTGTAGCTCCTCTTACTGTTTGGTGCGAGATTGTGAAAGTTTTTGTTCTTGCATTTCAAAGTATTAACAAGTTCTTGGTAGTCACTATTCGTATCACGTTCCACACTGAATATTACAATGTGACCGGCTTAGATAGAAGTCTTGGTATCCCCGCGTTGTCTCTGTGTGGTAGCACGCAAAATTGTCAGGATTTAGTCTTGGGATCAGTCCACAATATAGCCTTGCTGCTGACGCTGGGCGTAATGCAAAGAACTCAACTCAGCTCAAACTTATATTTGCAATCAGATATAACCCTTGGTTATACAGGGATCAAATTAATGTAGAACAAGTATTAGAGAGAGAGTATTTAAGTTAAAGTTTCACTGCAATTCATATTCTTTATATAAATAAAAATGTTTCAGACATGCGACGTAAAAAAAAGTACAGAAAATTTTGTTTCATATTTACTCTTGTTTCTCCTCCTTCCATCCTCAGATATTTTAGACCAAACTGATCATTTCAAATAAAATACTTAGTTCCTTACAGCTTTGGTCAAGAAATTATGTATCAGATTCGAATGATTATTTTTCCACTAATTGTAATCTACTAATGTGATTTTTTTAAATGCCTTGACGCGGGAATGAAAACTGTTGGGAAGAAAAAAATAATTTTAAAATTATTTCGGTTTTCATTAATACGTCATACTTTGTTCATACTTAAGCAAATGTACCGGTTTCAACCAAGCGGTTTAGATGAGTTCTCTAGCAGAGAAATCAATCCAAGGCAAAATACGTTAACAATCTATAGAGTTTTTTTTTTCTTGTCACCAGTATCACCAAGTCAGCCAAAAAAGTGATGTTTTCTGGGCTCAACCGTTCTTACTATTACTAGAGTAACGTGAACGTAAACAATAATGGACGCGTTTTCAAGATGTTCTATCCCGTTTTAAAATACTACAATCCTTGAGTATTTTAGAAACGACTTTGAACATAATGCGATTGAGTTAACGATTAAATTATTTCCCCCGATGAAACTTGAATGGTGAAATGCGTTTGATTGAAAAGTGCAAAGTTACCATTACACGATTGTTTCCAATCCTTAATGTGTAATTTATTTAATGCACAGGGAAATCATTAATACTTCTCGAAGTTATGAAACTAAGCTTCTTTAGCATATTTTTAAAAGAATGGTAAGATTTTTTTTAAAAGGCCGAGCTTGTACGATCTTGCATGCAATCGGATTTTCTTAATATTTTCCCTTTGCTATCCTTAAAAAGATCAGTCAAAAGTGTATTTGTCTAATTGTTTCCCTTACCGGTTAAGTCATGTCAATAAAGTGACCCGCTGCAACAGGAGTCCTACTATCCCCGCACTGCCTCTGTGTGGCTTCACGTAAAATTGTCGGACGTTAGTCTTGGGATCCGTCCATAACATCCTTGCTGCTGGCGTTAGGCATTTAAAAACCAACACAAGTCTTTGTTATCCTGTTATTTTCATCTCTTACAACTACTAGCACAGACTATTGTAAAACAAACAAACATGTACTGTAAAAAACAAAAGGTCAATCAACTTATTACCAAGAAATCAAACGATTGTTATCAGCATTGGTACAACTTATTGCCTTGAAAATTATTTCTCAGATTTATTAGTTTTACGTCACTTGTGTTCCCGAAGAATCCTATAGAGATTCGAACCGCGGCCCTTTTACACATCATCCCAAAGCACTTACTGAGCTGTCGCATTTTCTTGAAGAAACATCACCCGTAACGTAACAGTAAAACAAACAAACAAACACACAAACGAACAAAACAATGTGGAAACTGTTTTACAATATTTGATTGCCACTTACCCTGAATTTTGCGAACAAGATAAGTAGCAAATGAACATATCCTAAGTTTCATTAATCATATAAACACAATAGCACCTGAAAGCAAGTTTTACTCGTACATATTGATTTAATGTTTTACAATAATTATGTTATCGCACCTTATTCTGAATTTTGCAAAAAGTAGCAATTGAACATAAAATTATTCTTTGCATCGTTCATCACATAAGGACAATGGCACCTGGAAGCAAGTTGTACTTTGCACTTTACTGTGAAGTCGACTAACAAGTAGAAATTGAATATATCCTAAGTTTCATTCCCCACATAACCACAATAGCAACTGAAAGCAAGTTTTACTGATTGATTGACATCTCTTCACGGCATATTCAAACGTCTGCGTCCAAATCCCCAAACATGTTTATTTTCACTCAGTGTAGAAGCAGTTGGCGAGTACTTATTTTGAGGGAATAAAATAAAAATTACGATCTCCTACTTAACGAACCGTACAAGCGCTCTTCTTAAGTATTTACATACGTTTTTTTACGGTAAGGCGGGAGAGAGATGTTAAGAAACCAACTCACTCACTTCTTGCCACGTTATTTAGTTTTGGGACCCTTTTTGTGGTACGGTAGCTTCTACCAGTGACTTCAGGCGAGAAAGTTTATTTTTACTGCACCTCAGCACGATAACGGTTTATATTGTGGCTTCAAGTAGCTTAACTATTGTTGCTTTTTTTCTTTTTTTTTTTTTTTAGTATTTTATTTGCTTTGATCTGGTGATGAGGTGGTAAAGTTAGTAGAGCGCTCGGCATTTAATGAAAATGTCCAGGTTCAAATTCCGTATAGGTCGTCTTCTTCCTTATTTAACTGCAGCGTATCAGCGCCAACAGAATGTGACCTATTGAGACACAGTCGCGCTTTATGGTATCCCTATTCTGTTTCTGTGCGGTAGCGCGTCAAACTTGTCAGACTTTAGTACTGAGTCCCGAACCGAGCGTGGTAGCCCTGGGGTTAGAGTGTCGGCTTCTGATGTGGAATGTAGGTTCGAGCCCCGATCTGGAAAGCGGCGGATTTTTTTTTTGCTGGGTCGGCGTCAGTATAATGTGACCGACGAAGTTCCGGATATCCCGCTCTGGGAACCTATACGATTTTTCTTTAGACCTATGAGACGTTAAACTAAGAGAGAGGTTCGCTTTGCCTGATCATGGTTTCATTGAGATAACCAAATTGCTGACGATGGACGTTCAATACACACCAAAAACAAACCTTTACTCACACTTTTCGAAGTGCATACAAATTCTACGTAAGTTTAAGGGGAAGGAATTCCCAAAGAATACTAAGCACCGTCGTTTCAAACTCCTTAAAAGATTATATTGATTTCGTTTATCTTTTTCTTGCAGGACTGGAGAGGATTGCTGCGGACTATGTTGACAAAGAGACTTCGGAGCTATTGTTGAACCCTTATCCAGGTAGGCTTTCCTGTCCCAATTCTTGCCTTTAAGACCCTTTAAAATCGATTGCACTGGTGCAATTTTCAGGGAAAGCCCTATACAATAAAAACGCACTTTAGCTGTTGTGGTGTGCATTGTTTCGATCTCGCTCGTTGATTTATACTGCTGACACACTGAGTGAGTTATCAATAAATCTACGAAACGTGATGCATTCAAAGAAATCCTAGGCATAACTCAAGGATTAAGTCCCACTTTCTTCTGCCCTTTGTTGCCGAATGTTTTTTTTTTCAGTTTTTGCCTAAAATTTCAAAGCGTGGTTTATGACTTTTTGACATTACATTAGTGCAATATTTCTTAAATGCTTTCTTTTTTTTTGATGGAGTGAACAATTTACCTGTGAAACTTTGAAGGATATTATATAAAGGATGTAAAGATACGTGCAAGTCGAAGCGGAAAATAAACGAAATTCTCTTCAACAGAAGCATGTTTCATAATGTTTGGATTTTGTAAAGAAGTAAAAAACCTGATATAGAGCGAGAAAGAGGGAGAAAAAGGAAGAGAGAGAGAGAGAGAGAGAGAGAGAGAGAGAGAGAGAGAGAGAGAGAGAGAGAGAGAGAGAGAGAGAGAGAGAGAGAGAGAGAGAGAGAGAGAGAGATAGGGGGGGAAGCTGATGAATAGGGGGAGAGAGAGTGAGCGGGAGGTACAGACAAAGGTGGATGTGAGTAAACATATATTTAATTTTGCTGTATTAATTATTCCGTTATTGAGGATTTAGATCGTCAGTAAGTAAACATATATTTAATTTTGCTATATTAATTATTACGTTTTTGAGGATTTAGAAAGTAAGTAAACATATATTTAATCTTGCTGTATTAATTATTCAGTTTTCGAGGATTTAGAAAGTAAGTTAACATATATTTAATTTTGCTGTATGAATTATTCCTTTTTCGAGGATTTAGAAAGTAAGTAAACATAAATTCTAATTGTTACGTTTTTGAGCATTTAGAAAGTAATTCCGTTCTCACTCTGTTCGTTAGATCAAACATCGATACTCTAAGTGAAAATTTAAAACTGAACAGCATGACACAACAAAAGAATTTCTAATAGAAATTAACTGTATAATTTAATATCATATAATAATTCAATAATTTTCTTATCGGAAGCACAATAAAGCGTCTAGATTGACAAACTGCCCGTCCTCGGATTCCTTCATATAAGAGTTAATCCTAGTTTCATCAACGAAGTTATATTCAATAAGTATTCCACCTATAAGCAACAATTTAGTTAACCCTTGGCATGATAAAGGGCCCTAAAAGAGCTTCACCTATTATAAAATTATAGAATTGGTCCGGCCTCTTTCTCACAAAAGTCACGTGATACTTGTAAGCCGCCTAATCACAAAGCTATATTAAAATATATCTATGCTCTAGCTCAATCAGCAGGTTGTTTAAAAAAAATAAAGGACATTTATCACATGATTTTCTTTCCGTTTTTTTTTTTAGATAAAGAGATCAGCCCCATTGGGAATGAGATTTTGCAAAGCAAAAGTAATCCCATTTTCTATTTAGGTAGACATTGAACATGTCCAACAACCAAGAACTTCATAGTATCATCTTGTAGTAGGTCTAACATTATTTTACCGCGTTTTGTGTTCTATGTTAAAGAACAGAACAAGGCGCGCCGGTTAGCTCTTCTTGTTTAATAAGCTAACCTGAACAGGCTGAGCTTTTTCTCTAAAAAAAAAAAAAAGAAAAAAAGAAACGTAAACAAAATCATATGATAATTGTATTTTGTGTGTGTGTGAACAAAATGCTGATTGGGGTAGAGCATACCTTTTTAATATATTATTATCTTTTTGCACTAGCCGACTAACAAGCATCACGTGATTTTCGTTAGAAAGAGGTCAGCCCCTTTTGCGAAGTTGAAGGTTGGGCTCTTAGCTCTTCGTTGATTGTAAAATGTGCATATTGCTCAACAACGTTTGTATTAAATCACCGTTAATTTTGCCTTTCTTCGATCTCTTTGAATTGAGCATATGTACCATTAATCCGTTTTTTTGAATTTAAAGGTAAAAACGTGACATTCTTTCTTCTAAAAAAAAGCCGATACCTTTTATCTCTGAATAGGATGAATAAAATAATTGATTAATAAAGGATAATGATGAAGGAATAGTAAAAACAAAAGAGAAAATAAGATGTCCGTGCACCAGTTGTAGCCCTATATAATGTTTAACCCCAAAAGCGATAAAATTAAAAACGAGGTAGGTGCCTCTATAATAAACTTAAGACTTCGAATGGGGCTGACTGGCTCGCGCGTCTTAAGCAGTTGAATTATTAAATTCTTTAAGCAATGCCTAACCAGCCCTCAGCGTAAAACTATTGTGTTTCGTTCTTGACACTACCAAACTGAGTTCAGTTTTTGGATAAGGTGCACAATAGCAACCAAACATTTTAAGGAATAAAAACAGATTGTTAAACAATAATTCGCTTGTGAACCAAAATTACAAATATTTACATATGAACATTAGATTTCGTTTCTTTCTACTTTTCGTTCAAATAAAATGCACTTTGTCAACCTTTAAACTTATTATTTTCTAGAATAATTATTTCAAAAGCAAGCGAACGGCCTCCGTATGTTGCTTACAGAAAGCGAGCTTTTCACGTTCTTAAAGCAATCATTATACATTGTGCGTATTTAACATTTGCGTTTATATGCCACATCTAAGCACCGTGGCGAGTGCATTGAGCAATCGGTCTGCACTGAGCTGAAACGCTGGATGCGAAATGGCAAACAGCGCCTCAGGGGTTAAACCTAATTATTCGTTCTCTGGCTCATTTTTGTGATCGGCATTCGAAACAAAGTAGTTATGTTTGTCAGTAGAAAGGCTGATAGCTATACTGAACTCACATTTTTTGTTTGTTTGTTAAAATCTAGTTTTCTGTTCGACATCTCGAAAGTTTTAATTATGAACGTGTTTGAGAAGTTTATACTAAAAACAACAACAACAACAACAACAACAACAACAACAACAACAACAACAACAACAACAAACAAGAACTAACATTGTTTAAGAAAAAAAAATTCAAATGTTATTTTGTGTCCTTCATCAAATAAGTGCAAATTTGAATCCGATCCTGTCCTTTTCCCAATAAACAATTCTTGACGGTAATTTGTTTTCACTGTTTCTCTCCATTGTCTTTTTACAACTTTTTTTTGGTTTTCATCTTTTACAGATTGGGAAAAATGCATGACCAAAGATTTCGAGTCGGCCAAAAAATGTTTTCACTGTGATAAAAAGCTGCCTAATGTTTATGTAAGTACGACTTAAAAACCTTGACCGAGTGTATAATAAATTATTATGTCTTTTTTGCTTAAGTTTACATAGTGTCTTGAGAAACTGCAACAATTGCTCTGCTATTTCAGCATGATAATTTTTGCTGGTTTGAGATTTGTTTTTCTTTGTTACATGTTAACCGTCCAACGTCAGAACTCTAAAGGCTATAATAGTATTCCAAGACTAACCCCTGTCAATTTTACATGCCGTCACAGAGAGACATGGCGGGGATACCATGACTCCTGTCTTAGCCGATAACATTATGCTGACACCGATCCAACCAGTGAATGACGAAATTGGACAAATACTGTAGTTTTGAGATATTTGAAAAAATGTTATCATTATTTTATTCTTTCTCTTACCCGTACAAATGCTACTGTTAATTTATTGAGTTAATTATTATTGTAGAACAAAGCGGCACATTTTTTATTTGACATATATATTGATCTATCAAACAAAATTAATAAGCTAATATAAACTGGAATATGCATGAGAAATGCCATCGTGTTAGCCCATTGGCGTTAGGCAATACTCTCAAAGAAGTACATATATGGAAAATCCTAGGAGCACTAACTTTGTATGTATACAAGATCTGAGCCAATATTAAATATTTATTTTTTAAGTTGTTGTCGTTAAAGAAGGCCAACTTTCCTTTATCATTTTTTCAATCCTCTTTTGTCACAAGTGATAGAATGAGATATTAGTTGGAAACTGTGCATCTTATTCTAAAACCTATAAACCACTTCTTAAAACGGACTGGATATAATAATTATGCACACAACTAATTCACCAAATTTAGAACCTGCCAAAGTCGATCCCCCCTAACTGGTCGCAAATAAAACATTTTTATTATTAATATTATTATTATTATTATTATTATTATTATTATTATTATTATTACAAAGATTTTTGAGAGGAATTAAACTATCATAATATCATTACTATTGTTGTTTTTTTTAACTTTCAAATTTTTTATAAATGTACCTCACCCACTTATTTTTGTGAGGAATTAACACATTATAACTTTTATTACATGGGCTTCATAATCATCATCACGTTTTTCTCTTATAAAAGAAAGAAAAGAGTCATGAAAAGCTATCACCCAGTATAAGCCTGGTGTATAAAGTGTGACAATTTGTAACAATTCCGTTGTCGATACAAAAGGATCTTTACAAACCTCAAAATTAATACGCTACTGAAAGGGACAAACCAAAGACTTAGTATGAGGCATTAGTTTTAATATTGTGTCAGGGTGTGTATCCATGCATTCCGCACCTGTAGTGTCGATCAATAAAAAGCGTACGTTATTTAACCTTTAAAAATTCCAGTGTTTCAACGAAACAGTTCATTTAAAAAAAATGATCTAGCACATTATTGTTCAGTGTATAAAGCGGACATAATATAAAAATTCTCCTTTGATGGCTGCATGATGAAAGTAGAAATATTCTGCCTAAGAGTCCAAATTATTGGTTAATGTTTTACGTCTTCTAAATGTGTGTGCTGGGAACAAAGAGTCACTAAATTGAAATTATTACTTGAGGAACTTAAGCGTATGTAAGGATTTATAAATAAAATTTTTCACTCTACCCCCATCATCTCTCCCTCTTTCTGTCTACCTATCTGCCTTTCTTTATCTCTGACCCTGCCTGTCTCTCTCTATGCCTCTTTCTATGTATCTGCATGTCTGACTCTCTTTCTCTCTCTCTCTTTCTCTCTCTCTCTCTCTCTCTCTCTCTCTCTCTCTCTCT
Organism: Elysia chlorotica; assembly: GCA_003991915.1. Classification (NCBI taxonomy): domain Eukaryota; kingdom Metazoa; phylum Mollusca; class Gastropoda; family Plakobranchidae; genus Elysia; species Elysia chlorotica. The sequence continues at coordinate 84,073 of RQTK01000593.1, read as the reverse complement.
TAATCTGTCTAACGAGTTTTCTTTCTTTGCCTTTCGCCCACCGTCTACTAAATCTCTCTGGCTATTTCAATCCTTCCTCACTTTACTTTTACACAATAAACTATGCCCCCCCCCCCCCCCCCCCAAATTGTTTTCATTTTTCTAATTTTAGATATAGTCGTTTGTTAATCAATCTAGCTCGCGTAGTCTTAATATTCAAAAAGACATTAATCAGAAACATTAGATAGCATTCACGCATTAAATCATGAGACGATGTTAAAACAGCAGTTTGAACATGGAAACAATAATATTCCGAATTACAGTTTTCTCGTGAGATATTGCTTTCATAAAATTTTCAAAACGTTTCTACATGCTCAAGCATTCCCAGGAAAAAAACTGTCGGTTAAACAAATTCCCGTTGCATGTTGAGCTCACTCATAAACCATTCATGTTATGTTTTATGTTTCAGAGACGCATTCAAAGAATTATTGATGAGGCCAAGAGAGGAAAAGCTGGCAATGGCAAAATTTGTAAGTGGCTTAGAGCTGGATGCATGTAACATAACTCATTATGATTGCCCGGTATTATTTTTTTATTTGTTAATGAGAGGCGTAAGTACAACGCCATTTTATAAGCATATTTTACCAGCAGTTGTGAGCTACCATTTCGTTGTACTTACGTCATACCGCCCAAGAACTCCGTTTTGTTTATGATCATGATATTTTTTTCTTTCTCTAAATAGTGTCAAAGATAGTGAAGGGAAGTTGAATCCCGCTCTCAGTCTAACCCTAATAGCGCCAAGCCTTACAATTTAAGTGTACAATGCATTATAAATTCGTCATAAAACATATATAGGCATACATAGTCTCGGATAAATTCAGAGATATTTTTGTTTAATGATTGTAGTTTCTGTTGAGAAGGAAGTAGTATTCTCCCTTAAACGTATTAAAATTGTTCTTCTCAATAGGCCTGAGATCTCTCCAGGACTTGATGCCATTTTGCTCGGATTTTTACAAGCACGGATTTGGACACGAACTTTTCAGCGACTTCGTGAAAGAATATTTCATAAATGCTGCAACATTCTCCACCTCCAACTCCAACTCCACCACCAACGAGCCGTCATCATCATCATCATCTCAAGTTCATGTCCAGAATCAAGTGACTGGGAACCATTACACTCTACTGACATCTAGCACAGAGCGTGAATCTTTGCCACGGGTTGTGACATCTGCCAAATTGGGAGCAGGAGACTGTGAGGAGGGGTCCAGAATCAGAACAGGACCCCCACCATCCCCATCTTCATCCCCATCCGTGTTGGCACCTAGAGACAACAACCTCAACAGGCTTCGGGTGCCGAACCTCACCTCTGGCAGGTAAGTTACATGAGAACGTGGGAAACTACTTAGAGGCACGGAAATGTAGGTGTCTTCTTTTGCAAACATTAAAGTAACAATAAGAATGAGGCTTTAGGCTTTTGGTAAGTTTCTATAAGATTGGTACATCTTAAGGATATAGAAAAGTACTCAAACAATGAATGATGAATTAGCGTTTTGTGTGAGGGGCGTGCTTTTATCTACAGGTGCTTGAAAACATGTTAAGCCAAAATAATGTTTCCAACAAATTTTTTAGCTGATTATATACTTAGGTTGTCGCATTTTAATGATACTTTATAATACTCCTCCAAGGAATTCTGTTTTTCCATGTCCGATTCGACTTTCTTTTCTAGTAAAAAAAAACCCTTTAATCCAATTTACAGGAATCAAAGAAAATCTGAAAGGCAGTCAAAACATTTTGAAAATCACGAACTGCAATCTTTGAAAACAGAAGATGAATTTAATCTAAAACGACCTTGGCAGAGGAGACATTCAAATAAGAGGAGCAGCCCTTGCTCGATGGTCCATCATCGCTTCAAGAGCCATCACTCTCACAACTATCATCCCTATCACGAATCTAACTGTAACAAATTGCCTTTCGCCAGTCATTTTGACGAGTATTCACTGCACCAGAAGCGCCTACTTTCCCTTCAACGGAATGATCATGTCGAAGTGATCATCTCAGACTCGGAAGAAGAGGAAGTCAGCCCGTACCATCATAGAAATCCTGACCAGCTCTCTACTGGGCGGCATAGCAAATATCATAGACAGCACCAGTCAGAGCGCGAGCAGCAGCATCCTCACGTGAAGGACGGCAGCATGTCCGCTATGGATCTGTTTGAGTCAGCCCATCGCCGGCTGCGCCTGGAGCAGCTTGAGCAGTTGGGTCACCTGGGGCATCTGGAGCACGAGCATCAGCAACAGCTGGAGGGCGTGTGCACAGCAGCCAGTGCTAGCCTGTTCCGTCTGGCCAGCCAGCATATATTTCCACCAGGCGTGGACCACTCTGCCTTTTCAGCGGCAGCTGCAGCGGCTGCAGTCGCTCAGAATTCGCCGGCACTGCCTTTCTTGTTGCCAATCCTGCCGTGCTCTTTGAAACTCAAGTTGGAGCCAGGGGAGGACGAACGAAGCTTCGTGAAGGAGATGGGCGGTAGGGAAGACTACCAGAGAAAGGATGAATTTTTGGAAAATGCGTATATGCATGGGGCTGTGGATCATACTTCACGACATTCGTATCTCAACAAGAGCCAAATGAGCGATTTTAGAACCAGCGCTCATGACAGCTACGAGATGTTGCAGCAGCACTGCCGACTCGAGAACCTGAGGCGGATGCACAACCTCAGTGCTATGGTGGAGCAAGGAGAAAGTCTGGAAGATAATTTTGTCGAGCATAGTAAACCTTGGCCCAGCAGAACCTCAACCAGCGATCCCACGGAGAACGACCAACATAACTTTTATCAAAAAGAGTTAAAGCTGCCGTTGCTGACAAATCTTGTGAGAAAACTCGTGCATCAAAAGTTTGACGAAGTCACACACAAATCTAGGTCCGCCGATCGGTGTGAAACTCAAGCAGAAAAAAGTCCGAAGGTTCAACAGACTCACTTGCACAAATTGCTTCTCCAACAGCGAAAAGATGAATCTTTCACTCCTTACAATCCTTACTTAAATACCATGTCCCCGCATTTTGTGACATCAGCTATGACATCAAGAGACGAAAACATTGCAGCCCCGATGTATAACTACATTATGGAAAGTATTTATACGAATATGATGAAGGATGACAGTAGTGCAACCCCTAAGCCATTTGAAACAGTCAACGAAAGTAGCCGCGTAGGGGAGGCTCTCAAAGATATTATCACGAAAAACATATTCAAGAAGATGCAAAGTCCAGAGCCTACTGTACACGAGGAGCCAATGCTGCGTCCGACTACCTCTGAAAGCTCACAGAGTGGATACGCCGCACCTTCGTCAAGCAAATCTGGAATTTGGTCCCCAGCATTAAGCACTGGACGATCAGATGTTGAAACAAAGAAAAGCTCAAGAAACACCGTCAGTGTCTCGGAGGATAAAGATATAGTATCCCCTCCACCAAAGCGATCTAAGAAAGAAAGCACTAATAACAATCGTAACAAATCTGAAGCATCCCCCTCGTCCTCGGCTGCCCCATCAAGTGATGGGTCTTGCAACAGTAACGGCAAGAAGACACGCCCAAAGCGTGGCCAGTATCGCAAGTATAACTCTCAGCTGCTGATGGATGCAGTCAAAGCGGTTCAGAGAGGTGAAATGAGTGTACACAGGGCTGGCAGTTTCTACGGTGTACCCCACTCGACTCTGGAGTACAAGGTGAAAGAGAGACACTTGCTGCGTCAAAAGAAGCCTCGTGAAGCAGGAGAATCTTCTGACAGCAAAACAGCCTCAGAGGCATCGTCTCCTCCGCCTCCAGTGTCATCCACCTCCCCGAGGTTGTCTCTGAAAGGATCACCTAAGGCAGGCAGGAGTGCCAGGACCCAGAGTCAAGACTCGTGTTCTTCAGTCGATGGTGAGAGCGGCATTTACGAAAACGTTGCGGAGCCACCACTTAACATCAAGAGAAAGCACAAGAAAGCCAACAACAACAACGCTGGCTCTTTGTCCCCACGATCGTTAGCATCATCATCAACACCGCCCTCCCCAACTGCTACACCCTCGTCGCCAACGCTCGCATCTACCCCGACTCTGAAAGTCCCAGCTTCGTCTGCAGCTGGGACATCGCCCCCGTCGTCTCCACCAGCTGCCCCATCGCCACCGCCGACCGTACCATCTCCTCACTCGGCTGCCAGGCACGAAGACAAACAGCCGTTCCCTGGCAACAATCTCACCAGCGGGAGCTGGTTCCAGCCCTACCTGGACGTGCCTCCCAGCATGCATCACCTCCTTGGCTCAGCCACAGTCTCCCCCAGCTCCAAGCCCTCCGTGTCCAACCTGGATTCCCTCGGACACACAAACTCAGCGTCCGAGCTTCTGAGAAAACTCCAGCACCAGGTGCAGGCGAAAGAGAGCGGGCTGGCCAGCATCAGAGCCGGAGCGTTTTCCCCATCGTCTGACAGCGAGGGAGGGGCGGTCGAGCTGACCTGTGGCCAGGACAGACGGGCGTACGACCTCCACTGCCAGCCCCACCACCAGGGAAGCCCGGGTACCTCTGGACCCCTGCAGGATAGACTGATGCTCTACAAGCAGTCGGCTTGATGGCTTCAGACCACCACTCTGTGATTGTTTTATTTAAACGGTTCAGAACAAAGACACTGCACGAATTTTTATTTACAATGTAAGAAAAAAAATCATCCGAATATTTTTGTCAATTTTTATAAACAAATTTGATCCATTTAAACACTTTTTTTAAAGGCCGTTTACGTAGTAATGTGCAATCAATGGATAAATCTAACTCTTTTATGCTTTTTTATATTTTTTGTGCTTTGGAAACGCAATATTTTTGTGGCATATAAAATGTGTAACCGTTAAAAAAAGTGTTGTGATGGTAATTTGGTTCTATGACCAATCAGACTATTCGAATGGCATTGGTCATACTTTGACCGTTTATTCTACTGAATAATGAAAAGCCATAGCCATAGTAAAATTAATCTAGAGGTCCCTCGGTTTCGAAGTAAAATCTTAACAAGAAATAACGAAAGCCACTCAATGTCCAATATATTTTCATCGTACATTGGTTCATATAATTGGTCCTCTACAAAAACCTGAACCATAGAGTATGTATTACCTAGTTAACAAGCATACCGACAAACAGCTTTTAAAAAAATAGATAGTGCCCTATAATAATGACAATTATTCTTTCAAGGCAAATATTTTTGTACTTTCAGTGTTAACTTAACCAATTGAAAAATAAGATTTAAAACATGAGAAATCAATTTGAACGTGTACCTAATAAAGAAGTAAGTTTAAAAGGGATCAATGTAGGATGGTATGCTTTGCTCAATTACAATTTGTCTTAAAAAATGTTGACTATGTTTTTATTGCCGTCAATGTGCATATGGACATTTCTCATTGCTATTGTTGTCTAACATAGTAAAATACGAACCACTGATCTCTTGACAAATTAAATTGAACAGATTGGCGTTCTGTCTAACAAAAAATGATGTTTATGGCTTTCACCCCCTTTGCCATGTTTGGGGCTGGTGCTTATTGATATATTTTATTCCAAGAGTCTTTAAACAAAAGAAAAATGTTTATTATATTTTTAAATAAAGGCTTTATTCTAATACCCTATTGTAGTCGCAAAATTTTATCTATCTACAACGCTTGCCATTTGTGTTTTTCTAAGCCTCCACTCGCGGTAGAACTCACTAGTCATACGTCTCGCACGTTTGAACCTTTTTCTGGATATTTTATCTTTATAAATACATGTATTATTTCTATTAGAAAATATGCCTTTATGTCTCTAACTTTCATATAAAATACATAGCTCTGGACAACAAGTAAACGAAATGTTCAAACTAGTGCTGTCTGCGATTGCTCATAATGTACGTTGAATTCTTTATAAATAATCATACCTGTGGAGATATTTATGACTTTAAATACAACGATGTGTTCAGAGCAGAAACTTTTTGTGTTGAAATATATTTTTGCCTTTAACTACATTCCATTACTGTTGTTCTCCTAATGGTAACATTTCTATTACATGTCTTGTTTATATCTACACCGATTTTTTTAGCTTCAGCGTTTTTTAGCCTGTTTGAAATTCAAAGAAATTGTGAAAACTATCAGGTGAATGTGTTTATGCGGCTGTGCCGCCATTTGCGACTGTTAGGGTTACATTTCCTAAAAGCTTTGTAATGTTGAAGACAGGTTGCTCCCGAATTGTAAAGTTAGAACATTATGAAAAAAATCATATAAATGTTATTTGGTATGATTTTCATCTATAATTCTTGGAATTGGTATGATTTTCTTCGGTATTTCTTGGAATTGAAAGATTATGGTAAATTTAAACCTATGCTACACGACTGTAAGATAGTCGGAATCCGTGTACTGAAAATATAGAAAACCTGGTTAAACTAGCTTGACTCAAGAGTTTACATGTCAACTTTGAATGAGAATATCTAACATTTTTTTTTGCGAAGAATGCAACATGTTCTGCTTGTTTATTTACTGTCTCCTATTTTCTTGAAACGACGGGATACCATAGTTTTACCAAAGTAATCTATATTATACTTTAAAAAATATTTTTCATTAATATTCATGTACATAATTGGAGCAGCCATACCATTTTTTGCGGTTTTCCTCTGAATTTTAAGGACGAGGCACATAGATTGAGTGTCTTCAATGTCTTACACGTAGCAAGTTTCAACGGTTTGGTGGTCCGATTGTATCTGATCTGTACAAAAGAGAACTTTTAAAACACAATGTCACTGTTCAGCAAAATTAACAAACTCTTTGTTAATACAGAAAATGGATTAAGAAGGAAGAAATCATTAGAAGTTAGAACAAGAAAATATATAAAAGAGAAAATTACCGGTCAGCATTTTTCTGTTTTCTATTTCTGTTCTTTTTTGTTTTTTGGTTTGCTTGTTTTTGTTTAGATGATTATATTATAATGCATAGAAATAAACTAGAAATGTAAAATGGCTGTTTTAAGAAACATTTAAATGATAAATATTGAATCTCTTACTTTTCTTAGAAAGTTGAATCATTATTTTCAACATTTGACTAACAGACTTTTGCAATTCTTTTTGTGTGCAATTATCAAACCTAGCCAGTGTAACGTAGTACGAGGCCGATTGCTATTGTTTGATACATTAATGTATTATTAACTGTTATGTAAATTCTTGGCTGTAAATCTATTTGAAACAACGGAATATTTGCATAACCTGCACTTTACTGTTTGTTGTTAGGTAACCACTCGTGTTAAGTGTTGTTTATAAACTGTTTATTTTTAAATCGCACTGCCATTATTCTTGCTGTACTTTAGCTCTCAAGCTGAATGTGTTCGATTTTGACATTTTCCTTACATACAATCTTAAGGGCAAATGCATTGCAACAAATATCAAATCTGTGTTATTATCATCTTTTCTGCACGTTGCTTGCTTTCTTAGAGACTTGTTGGGTTTATTATCTGTAACTAACGGCAACATTCCAGTGGGATATTTTTTCCTTCGTATATTTTCATGCTCTTTGTTATACGACTGAGGTATTTTGTAATTTACGATCTTGTATTTTATATAAAGACTTTTAAAACACATTCACTTACATTGACGCCATCCCAAAAGAAATCCCCCTTTCACACAAAATGTGTAACCCTTTTAAGCTGCCCTCAACTTCTTTGTTTTGCTATTCTTTTACTAGACATCCTCAATTGTCCTAGTTTTTTCTTACATACATTCTCGGTGTGTCTTTACTAGTCAATGTTTTTTTTCTGGTATGCTGCCTTTCTACTCTAAAAGTATTCACTTTTAGGTTGTTGTTTTTTTCTTCTTGTTTTCCGACTGTGGTATCTTGTATTCGCTACTTTATCCTTGGTTTGAAGTGCCTTGTTTTTTTTCATGATTTAAATTTTTTTCCAGAGCCTTATGTATTATTCCAATACATCTATTTTTTGGGTTTAGGCTCATGGTAGAATTATAGTGAGATCAAGAATATTCACGGCAAGGCCTTCGCTTTAATTCCTGATACCTTTTTCACTCTTTAAATCATTTCCAACCTAGATCTTTATAAGATCTTGGTATTTGTTTTCCTCATTGGAATGTTTTTACACTCCTATTTGGGTTCTGTTATTATCTATCTATCTGTCTGTCAGAAACATCTATCCCCTCCTCTTTCTCACCCTCACTCTCTCACTAATTCTCTTTCGTTCTTTGTCTCGACCTCGTCCCTTAGTTTGCTTCTCCCCCTCTCTATTTTGCGTTTATTTATTTCTCACAAACCAGTGATGCGATTTTTTGTTCTAATTTTTCGAAGTAGATTACGAACATTGTAATTATTATTCTCTTATATTTAAAGCTTAACTTCAAGATCAACGGTGTGATTCATATAAGATATAAAAAATTATAGATTAATAACATTTTGAGTATTGTAAAGAAAACAAATTCAAATGAGTACACTTGAGAAATTGACAAATTTGAACATATAATGACCACACATATTCTCCATACTCCTAAAACGAAAATGCCTTCGAAATGTGCCTTTTCTTATATCCGAAGTATAAAACTGTGTAATTTAGATCAGACAGGGTGAATTCAGACCCGCTGCCAATTTGTTTATGCGTTTACTCACTAGATTTGAAATAGGTATACTTAACAAAATGAGGTTTACATACTCGGGGAGACAAAACGTTAAGGTGAGGCTTGCCATTTTATATCAAGTGAACAAAAAAAACCCACACTTTTTTCAATCACTTCAAAGGATAATTTTCTCTCATGAAGACTTGCGTGTTGTTTTTTCAAACATAAGATTCTTTTGTTTAATTTTCTTTGCAGCTCAATTATGTCATTATTCGACGTTATACTTATTCTATTTCTTTTTCACACCATTTAGATACTCAGGAGTTTAACGTTTGGTATATTACTTGAAGTGTGTAACCCTTTGTTAATCCCTTGTCCTTAATACTTATTTTCTTAATCATCCCTATGTTTTTGTTAATTTATGATCTTATCGTTCAAGTTTTTTTTGCACACCATGTTCACTGATATCAAGATAGCAACCATAACCAAAATGGATTATTTGTATTTATTCATTCATTTATTTATTGGTTTATTTATTTATTTATCGTAAGTTTTTGATAATTTGTCAATTAATTAATAATTTAATTAATTAATTGTTTTGTGAATTTATTATTGTTGTTGTTGTTGCTGTTGTTATTATTATTATTTTATTGTTATCATCATCATCATCATCATCATCATCATCATCAACATCATCATCATCATCATCATCATCATCATCATTGTAACGTTTTGGTACTCACTTTCAAGAAAGTTATCACAAATCATAATGATTTATCACCACCACCATCATCATTATCACCATCATTCGTTAGCTTCATGATCTTAATGATCATTATCTTCATCATCACCATCCTCACGTGTAAAATCATCATCATCATCATCATCATCATAACCATTTTCGAATTGTGAACATCATACTACTAATGCAGTTTATATCTAAGTTTCATTCTGCTGCAATTTTCTCTTATTATTTTAATGGTACATAATTTTACTGTAGATATATTTTGTGTTATCATTATTGAGATTTCTCGTATTACAGATCTGTTTTCGAATTGTGGTATTTTCTTTACTCTAACAGTCTAAGCATTATTTTAGTTTTTCTTCTTCCAGTGTTTCATTTATGATTTTGCTACATTAATTTTCTTCCATTCTGTTGATCTGTGTTACTTTTCATTAACCTCTTTAAAATTATAGCTAAAATTTGTACACAAGAAATAGATTTTTGCCCATTTCTTTTGACGCTTTAAAGCCAGTTACCCATCTTTAGATTTTGTGGGTGTGAATTTGCGCTTGTGTTTTTTTTTCTAGCGCATGAGGAGCATTTTTGACAATTAAAATGTTAACGACATTAAATTATTTTGATCTTTATATGCTTAGTACTGGTCTTCTATCTATACGAATTCTTTAAAAAAATGAATTTTATTACCCTCTATTACCTTATTGTATGATTCTAGTCATAAATTGAACAATTAACATAAGTTGTCATGAGAACATAATTAAGTATAGATTTTATAAATATATTTACTTTACTGTTGTCATTCTCTTATATTGTGCAATATGTTTTTTTTAGTCAGTGACTCTTGTTTGAACGAAAATAAAAAAGGTTGCGTGGAATCAATATACATTTGTTGACCTTTTATTTTGAAGAGGTTTGGTTTTGATTGTTTCTTAACGTTCAGCATCAGCAGTAAAGGTATATTATACTATACAGTGGACAGATCCCATATTAACATATGGAAAATATTAGTTAATATTACGTTCTACCACACTGTGCGGTGATACCAGGACTCGTGTTTCAGCTGGTCACATTATAGTACTGAGACCAACCCAAATAGTAGGAGACTGAAAAGGTCAAAGACATTTTTTTTCCGATCGTACGTTTTGAACTGGAGGCGTTCCATTTGGGAGATCAAGGCTCTACTACTTTAGCCAGTTCGCCCCCCCCCCCTCCCCCTGCCATTAAGAATTAGGTTTGGTTTCTTT
>RQTK01000593.1:32762-60166 GCA_003991915.1 Elysia chlorotica | reverse complement strand
ATTATTATTATTATTATTATTATTATTATTATTATCATAATCATCATAAACTTTATTATATATTAGGGTGGCATTTTAAGATTATAATCCCAATACAGGGATCCTTTTTTTTGTCTCATTAAGGTAGTACTTTCATAACCATTGAACACATTATAAAAGTTTGAATTCATATCTTTACTAATAAATCTATACACTAGCATAAAAATGATTCATTAATTACCGACTTTATGCGATGATATTTTAAAGCAATAGCCAAACATACCGACTGTCTATACCTTACAGGCTAAATTTTAATAAAGGCATATGTCAAAATAAAATAAATTTCTCTGGAAAGTATTAATTCCTTACCTTTTTGTGAGGTAAAATTGAAAATTCAGAGCCCGAAAACTATTCCAAAATATAGCTCAAGCTTAAACTAAATCTAAATTCTTATCGATGAATAAATCACCGACGCGAGACCGCCCAGCGAATACGGATAGCTCTGAGTTGACATAGTCTGGTGCATGTCTATTACAGTGTCCTTGAGAGTTAAAACTCTGGTTGAACCACGGCTCCATTAGAGCTGCATACTACTGTTTTAATTGCTCGACAGCCGTTAACGATAATAAAATATAAATAGGCCTATGTTCAACAATACACTGTTCATCATCCATTAGAGCTGCATACTACTGTTTTAATTGCTCAACAGCCGTTAACGATAATAAAATATAAATAGGCCTATGTTCAACAATACACTGTTCATCATGCAGAAAATGGCAGGTCTTTATCGGAACAGCGAAAAACAGAAACACCTGTTAATGTGTTAATCCACTTGTCAAGTCTGCCCAAAATGAGAGAGGCTTTTACTAATCCGTATATAGGTGCCAATTTAAAAACACGTATGGCTAAAGGTTAAAGTAATGTAGTTTGTTCACCCATGTGTAGTCATACCCTTTGCTAGGATACATACAAGTCTAAAAAACAATTGTGGTGATTTGCCGGCGGTCTATTGCAATATCGATTGATCGATCTTCTGGATTTGGGGTCAACTGTAAGTTGGTGATCACCGAGAACCTGACAGGCACAACCAGTTCCTGGCATATAGAATGAGGTCAACGTATTAGCACTAGAATCCATAATACAGTGCTGTGGTTTAGCAGAGGGCTTCCCCAATTATTTTGTGGGGGGAAAAGGGTTTCATTCGATACGCCAAAGTGTACTTTGGATTGTTAATTAGGAAAGAATAACATGTTTAGCAATGTTTGGGAAAGACATATAAAGGGAGAGAATGGTTCACAATGATCACATCGGTTTTTTATTTTTTATTTCTTAACGTTAATCGTTAGGAATATGCTATATATATATATATATATATATCGCGGATGGGTCCAAGACTGTAGTATGACAAATCACGTGCTGCCACACAGAGAGGGGATACCAGGACATGAATGTATCAGCCAGTCACATAAAAATTTATCGACACTGACCCAACCAGTAGACGAAATCCGACAAATATTTTGCCCTATTGTGGAATCAAACCAGGAATTTCCCCGATATAAGCCCAGCTCCCTACCACTTCAGCCATCTCGTCCTTTCTATTGAGTAAAAAGGAAGGGAAAAAAGACACTAATTGTTACATTAAGAATGAGTGCCTTGGTACAATTTCAAAATATAAGGGCATTTAAAGTTTTGCATAGTCATTTTAAAGAGGAGCTAGGAGAACTGTCCGAGATAAAAAAAATTCCAAAAGCATTTAGTTTACTGAGTTGTCTTTGACTATTATTTGTGCGTCTCCAAAGTCTCCGCGTTGGTCTTCAGATCGGAGGTCCGCGGTTCGAATCCCATGATCAGTCAAAAAATTGTTTGGCCAATCTTGTCCCCTACTGGTTGCCTCGGTGTCAGTGTAGTGAGACCGGTTGCGACAGGAGTCCAGGTCTCCCCGCCCTGTCTCCTGTTTGGCAGCACATAAAATTTTCAGACTTCAGTCTTGGGGCTCGTCCACATTATATATAGTGCTGACGCCCAATAAGACAACAAACAAATGAACCCCTAATAATTTTATAAACAAAGTAAGCACGAACTGGTACTCGAACCCCAGACTTTCTGCACTCCAGTCTAGAGTGCAACCTAGAAAAGAATGTACACTTACATTTAGGGTGTGCGGTGGTTAAAGGTTAGAGCGTAATTGGTAGGTTGCGGGATCGATTCCTGCTCTGGGCACTGTTATTTTGTTGCCTACTTCACTGTTTACTTGGCACGCTTGTGCTTGTAAGGCTATGTGTATGCTTGTAGATGCGCACAGCAACATGTTTTACTAAATAATAATTATGTGTGTGGCAGTGTATAATTGAAAAAGTGGTACAATAATTATTGTTATATATTCAATACATTTTATGCACTGATGCTGTTAAATTGAATTAAATATATGTGCGACCAAGGAAAATTTCCTATGAGATAATACGGGCTTATCTTATGTAATTTTATCTGGCTTAATCAGCAGACTATAATGTCACCGCTCAAGTCAAGGTATCCTGCTCTGGGGTTCCGCGCCAAGATAATATCATACCTGTATTTCCTAGCTCTATAACATATTAAACCTGGTAGAACTCCGCTTTCTTATACTTTTAGTTTTAACAAAGGTTTGGGCTACTTTTAGAGCTATCTGTCGCGAACGAAGCATTTGGTTTGTAGATTATAGTTACATACTAATTCTTTAATGATTTCCGATCTTTCTATGTTGCACTATTCCTGTAAAAAAAAAAAAAAGATCGTTTCACCTCTAGTGTAGCGTACAGAAACGTAAAAAATGTTTTGAATTAAATAAATGTGTTAAGAAGATATTTATTATATTGCCCCCCCCCCCAAAATATGCAATTAATTCACGAGTATTTGTAAGAAATTCCACAGCAGGTCTATATACATTTCTGTTTGTTGTTTTCCCTGTGGCGGTTTTCTTAGCCACTCAACATTGTCAATAATTTTCTGCTGGATGATACAGGTTCCCCCTTTGACATTTTTTAAATACTTACATGACACAGTGTATTGAAAAAAAAAACCGCAACATAAGACAGCAATTTTACATTGCTCGTTACCTTCACAATCGCGCATGCCTCTCAACATTTTGATATCGTGTCGAAGCGATTTACCTTCCTTCTATATAGAGGCACGGTGGCCCTGGGGTAGAACATCGGCTTCCGACGCAATAGGTTCGTGGTTCGAGCCCTAGCGATTTCGCTCCCTACTGGTTGGGTCGGTGTCAATTCAATTTGACCAGCTGAGACATAAGTCATGGTATCTCCACCCCGTCTTGTTTGTGGCAGCACATAAAATTATCAGACATCTGTCTTGGAGCCTGTCCACAATATAGCCTATATAGTACTGATGTTTGGCGTTTAAATAACTCAACTACTACTACTACTACTACTACTACTACTACTACTACTACTACGCCTTCTATAAATCTTCAAAGGCTTCCATCGTAGCTTTGCGGCGATGCACTTTTAGCGCTTGGCTTTTCTTTGGAAGGTCGGAGATCTGAGTTCCACTTTGGCAGTCGCGACTTTTACCTTAATGTTTGGCTCGGTGTCAGAATATTGGGATCGGTCAAGTCTTGATACCTGCTGTTCGACCCCGTCGACGTATCACGGCTTGAGAGTCATATTTTTGTAGCTGCATAGAGTTTTCGTGTGCTGTTTTACCGTCCGCCGGCAGCATTAAATATACTACATAGCGGACGGGCCCTAAGACTAAGATCAATATATTTTATGTGCTGCCACACGCGAGACAGTGCGGGAGGACCAATTGCATAGGGGAGGATCATCACTATAAATGTTGCCTCTAGACCCGCGGTATACGATCTTATTTGATACTTAGGAGATATCAAACTAGTAGAGATATTCACTTTCTCCCCCCAAAAATCAATGTCAGCTGTCTCTGAGTGTGCGTTGCTTAATTTTGAATCACTGAAGAATTACTCAAATAACTATACGATCATGATTAGTATAAGTTTGGCACAGATGGGGAAAACAACGAATTGTTAGGAAGTAACTCGAATTCCTGACCACTTCAATCATAGCCAAGAAAAACTCATTGTGCGGAGACTAGTTGAACGTCTCCTAGGTGTTAAGAAAGTTCCTATACGGCGTCAGGATACTGACACCGACCGAACGAGAGTTGATTTAACGTCCAACATCAGCTATATTGTGGACGGACCCCAAGACTGATGTCTGACAATTTTATGCGCTGCTACACACGAGGCAGGTCGGGGATACCATGACTCCTGTCTCAGCTGGTCACATTATACTGGCACCGACCCAAACAGGTGCAGTAGGGAAAATCGTGGCCTCCGGAGTAGGGGATCGAATCACGGACCTCCTGCGACGCGAAAGGCAATGCTTTATCCACATAAACACCCCATAACCAAGAAGATAGTGCGCCTTAAATTTGTTTTTAAAAATAAACGACAAAAAAAAACAAAGCAACAGACAAAACAGGAGAGATCAAATTTGTTTGAATATAGTAAACTTTATTTTGATTTGCTGCACAAGCGTGAGTATATAAAAGGAGTAATGTATTGTATATTGATTGCAGATTGCATTATGTAGGATAATTGCATAAATCTTGATTGATTCAAATTTTTTTACCATTCGATAATGAAGTGCACTGTTTTGTACTTGTCCCATTTCTAAATTTTTATCAATTTTAAATGTTTGTTAATGTTTTGATTCTTCAGCAAGTTTTGATTCAAAAATGGATAATACAGAGAAGGCCTCATATAAATACCAAAATATGAATATAAAGTGTAGAGAAAGAGGAGCAATCTAATTTATACTCAAATTTGTAACTCAAACTTTGGACTTTTTCTTCAATGTTCTGCTGAAAATAGAAGTATTCACTTTTCTGAATAACATGGTGATAGTATACAAAGCATATGTGTAAAAACTACATAAAATGTGAGAGTGAACTTACAAAATATTGCTGTATTTGTAACATATATTGACATAAAGTCTGATAAAACAATCACTAAAGAATATATATGAGAGTCTTGTAATATCTGTGGCACACACTACACAATTATCACATTTGCCATGTCATGGGTGAAAAGATTATGTGTGTTGGCACATCACGTTAACCCTTAGAACTTTTGGACTTTTCCTTCAATCTTCTGCTTAAATACAGGTATTCACTTCTCTGAATAACATGGTGATAATATACAAAGCTTATGAGTACAATCTATATTTGTGGAAGTGAACTTACAAAATATTGCTGTATACGTAACATATATGTAACATAAACTATAAAGTGTGATAAAACAATCATTACAGAATATATATATGAGAGTCTAGTAATACCTGTGGCACACAATACACAATTATCACATTAAAACTTTGCCATGTCATGGGTGATAAGATTATGTGTGTTGGCACATCACGTTAACCCTTATAACCCTTGGACTTTTTCTTCAATGTTCTGCTGAAATACAGATACTCACTTCTTTGAATAACATGGTGATAATATACAAAGCATATGAGTACAAACTATATTTGTGAGAGTCAACTTACAAAATATTGCTGTATACGTAACATATATGTAACATAAACTATAAAGTGTGATAAAACAATCATTACAGAATATATATGAGAGTCTAGTTATACCTGTGGCACACAATACACAATTATCACATTAAAATGTTGCCATGTCATGGGTGAAACGATTCTGTTTGTTGGCACATCATATTAACCCTTAGAATCCTTAGCCTCTGAATCATGCATCCCTGGGTGCCCAGGTAATTGGGTATTTTACCCTGAGAACTAAAACTTTGTAAATCATGCAAGTAAATCCAAATTAGAACTAAATTATTGAATCACTTATCATAATTACTTTTTTGCTCACCTTAGTGCCAATATTGTTGTTTTTTGTACCATACATAGTTGGCGATTTTTAGTGATGAGTTAAAGTCAGGGGGATTTCTAAGGGTTAAAAACCAGGAAATCAACAGTTACTCGTATGCAATTGGACATCTTTTATAGATCATATCTACCAACAGAAGCTACATAAAATGGCATAATCATGGCAGTAGGTTGACTTTTTTAAGTTCAATCAATACAGCGACAGAATACCAAAGTGAGAAAATAAATTAAGTAGCTCCCTCAGTTTATCACAAGTAGGAAGACAAAGAAACTACAGACTTTGTTTATCTAATTATTTTGGTGCGTTGAACGGATCTGAACAGCTTGTTTCAGTTTCCGAACCCTTACATATTGCATATAAACTCACATACAAAACTACAAGACAATGTAAAAAAAAACGTTTACATGAACTTTCCTATAGTCTACTAACACGATCTGAACTAATACAAGTGTTAATCTTAAAAGAACTCACAAGAGTGCTTTTTAACAATGAAAAAAAAAATAGTTTCAAGCATTTTTATTTGCATGCAGTGAGCATTGAACACACCAGTGATTTAAAGCGTACATTTGTGATTCGTTGCAAGAAAACTTCTTCTTTAAGAACTGAACACAAAATTTGATTACAGGCTCTCTAGAAGTCTGTCAAATTGCTGTTTCTGGTAAAGTCACATAAATGAAGGTTCAAGAACATTATTTTTATATATCCTGGTAAATGCAAAATAACATTAATTCTTTTCATACGTGAGAGTACTGAAAAATAAACAATATATTGCATTTTTCCATTTCAGAGGACTGCTAATTATTTGATGCTAAATTTATTCTCTAGTGGGTGACTTAAGGGACATGATGATTCTATACGAAAATATTTATATGATAGTTGCTATAAAAAGTGCTTTCCTTATATTATCATAAAATTTCAACAAAAAACAACATCAAAAACAAAATATTGAAATACATATACTTGTGATGAAAATTTTTTTGTTAAAATGGATACAATATTGATAGCAAAAATCACAGTTATATAGGAAGTATAAGATTTGGGTAATAATATTCTTAAAGATAGATATGGGCTCAATGTATTTAAATGCTTTGTGTGTCTTTTTTACGAAAAAAAATGAAATAAAGAAAAACATTAAGCCAAGCAGAGAGTTCCTTGTGTAGCTCAAGAGCAACATTTTGTAAAAAAAAATTTAAAAAAAAACCTAAACTGCTATGTGCCTGTGCACAGCTTCTTCATTTTAAGCTGCTTTGGAAGTTGAAACACCGGGGTATATAAAAAAAACTTAGATGTCCATCCAATACCATTTTCCTGAGGTGACATTATAAAGGTCCTATCTACAATTTTAGTAAAATTTATAGATGACAGCGTGATAAGTTTCTATCTGTACAAAATAATAGCTGTAGGTATTGGCAGGCTAGTTATGAAATACAGTAAACAATTATGATTGAAGGCCAGATCTTAAAGCTGTGATGAAATATAGTAAACAATTATGATTGAAGGCCAGATCTTAAAGCTGTGACAGTCCAAACATTTTTTCTCAAAAGCAAAAAAAAAACAACTTTGTAATGGCACCTCGCATATTTCTTTCATGACTTTGATCTCAAGTGACTTATCCACTCTTGTACACACATAAAATCAAGCATCAGAAAAAGAAATCTACACATTGCAAGGCAGAAAATAAAAATCCATATTATTTTACATAAATACAAACTTCACTATATCTACGTATCACAAGGCAGTAGTTAAATAAAGATATGGCGTTAGGTGTAAATACGTTGAAAATATTGATTTGACCATAAAAATAAGCAAAGGTCTTTCTTGGATGGAATCTTCTTAAATAATTCACACACAAAAAATTAGTATCACAGACGGTAACAAAAAAGTTTAAAAAAATATGAAAATACTTCTTAATTAAAAAATAAGCCAACTGACTCTAAATCACAGATAATAAGGACAAAAAGAAATAAACTCACTTGAAAGAAATGAGAGTCAGGAGTGATTGAAATAATTCATACTGCAAACTAAACAAATTTACTGTTGCCAACATATGACAAAACAGTTAAAACTGCGTCTATCTCTGAGTCTCTTTGCCTATTTAAAAAACATGTCTTTGATCTCTTTGTGGACAAAATTATTGACAGTTATCACCAGTTTTTGTCATTGTGAGCTAAAAAAATGTATACATGGATTCTGTAGCATCACCTTTAATCTTTGTTTTTTTTTATTTTGCACATCAAAATTTTATTTTCCATACGAAAATATAATAAAGAGATTATCATGAAATCCATTTGAGTTGATATATTGAAATTTTCTACACAATTGTGTGCTTTGATGGATCCTATTAAGTCGACAATGAAGATCATACATTTTTGTCAAATAGCATGAAAATAGACCTTACTTTAAAGCCATATATCTTTCTTTACACTAAAACATACTTAAACAGTTAAAATAAATATTTAATAAACTATCCTAAATGAATGGAAAAGCAGGAAATATATTGAAAACTTGTATGAGTTTGAAAAAATAATTGTACAGTATTAACAAAAAATGAACTGAGTTTATACAATCCAAGTGTTGGATCATGTGCATTATTTGCTTGTGAGACAAAATGTTATTGAAAAGAGACAGCAAGATCTGAATATTATGGCTGTATATCAAATGAACGAGCATAGCAGAAGAGTTTAGAAAAAGAAACTGCAACTGATGTTGACAAGAATCCCAATCTATGTATTGCCTATAACTGGAATGTTTAATGTGAGAGAAATGGCAGTCATATATGTGCCTCGGAAGAGAGAGTTGAAAAACCTATATCAAAGATACTGGGAAAAACCTGGATTGGCTTAGCAAAGGCAATGGCTGTCAATGAAGACATTTGCTGCTCTTTGTTTGACATTGGGCCACTGATAATAGAATTGGAGAAAAGTTTATAATTTTTTACATATGGAATATATCTAGTTCTAATTTTAAGAAAACAGCACAAGAAATTGGTTGAAACTAGAAGAAAATTTGATAAGTACATTGATCCTTGTGATCGCCAGATTGTCACTAAATATAATGTATTGGTCCATAGATAAATAAACCCACTAAAAGCACAGTGAAAACAAGTGTGATATACTCTGTTTAGATGAGTTCAAAGATTTCTTTGTTTTACATGAAAACATTTTTTTACTTCTTGAGTTCACGTTGATAAGTACATTCACCCATGTGATCCACGAAAATATCATAGATTGTCACTAAATATAATGCATTGGGCCCATAAGTAAATTAGCCCTATAGAAAGACAGTGAAAGCAAGATATTAAACAAGTGTGATATCCTAAGTTTATATTGCGGGTTGAGAAGCATATAATTATAACTGCAGAGAAATCAAGAGGCCAGTTATAATTTTTGGCCTCTAGACCTGCAAAATGGGTTCAAAGACTTGCTTGTTTTACAAGACAATATTTCTGTCACTTCTTGGACGCAAAGGTTGAAGCTCCATAGTTTCCCGACATGTTCAGAAACGATAAATTGGCCAGGTTGGCACTGCTGAAGGAGGTATCACTAGTCATGGAAGACGAGTCTGGGGAGAAGTTGCCTGTGCCGCCGCCAAGATCTCCTGCCACTCGGTAATCCCGAGACGGGATCAGATTCCGCAGCGCTGAAGCATCCAAGGACTGGCTGAAGTCTCCGCTGGCCATCATGGCCTGCGCCCTGGTCTGGGACCGCGCTATGATCTCGTTGATCTCCTCCATGCGGGTCTTTTGTTTCCTGAAGTAAAAGGAAGAGTTTGTATGTATATAATATTTTGTGATAGAGTAATAAAAATTCTTGTCACTGTGTAGATAGTCTCTCTAAGGCCTCGGAGATGTAAATTAGGGAAAATCTTTGCTTTCTTTGATCAAAGTTGTTTTTTTTTTGTTAATAAAAATTGTAGGTGTGTCATTTGTGATACAAAATTTAAACTTATATAACCTGATAAAATACTACTACTACTACTACTACTACTACTACTACTACTACTACTACTATTACTACAACTACCTACTACCTACTACTACTACTGCTACTACTACTACTACAACTACTGCTACTACTACATCTCACCTTTCCCCCTTGCTCCTGCGATGATGCGCAGTGTACAGAGCTTGCCGTAGCCTGGCACAGTCCTCCTCCAGGGCTTGCATCGAGCCACGCGTGACCTGGTGCAGAGCGCGCTCGGTGTTGAGCTGTGACTCCGCCTCCAGGAGCCGACGCCTGAGCTTGTGCATCAAGTCGCTGTCCTGACCTGCGCCGTGCTCAAGCAAGCGTGAAGTCTCCATGTGGAAGTGAAGCTGGCGAGACAGCTCGGAGATGACGCGGTTCATCTCCTGCCTGGGTTTTAATGATACAAATATTTATGAGTAAATTGTTAGAAATATGAGTCAAAGAAGTTCTAAAGTCTATAAAATTTATAGGGTTGGGTTGAAAAAACTGGTTTTATGATAAACATATGAGTCAATTTTTAAAATTTTTGAAGTACGTTCAAAATTCTATAATATATACATGGCTTTTTTTTTTTAAAGCTGGGTTTATGATAGAGCTATGAGAAAATTGTTTTTGAAATGCTTTCCAATCAGTAGCTGAGGCTGTTGAGCCAAGGAGAAAGTAAAGTGCAATGATGAAAGCAATTGCAACCTACTTCACAAATGCCATTTGCCTAGTACTATCAAGACCCTAACTGTTGGTTTCCCAAAGCTTTTTATAAGATTGGGACTAACTTAACTGTTCTTATAAAGACTTACCACATCCCTTTCCCATCACCGTCTTCATCCGCTTTCTTTGATAAGAAATTCCTTAGTTGTTTCAGTTCACTCTCTTGCTCTTCAAATCTGAAATACCAAAGTCAACTTCATGAAATATGATATGAATACTTATAGAAGCAACAGTAATCATCTATCAATAAACTAGGATCAGTGCTACTGATGATGCTATTAGAACTGCTTGTATTACTAATACTACTAAAATTATGACTAGAACTCAAATTTACATCAAACTCATATTTAAGGTAGTGTTCAAAGTTGTTAAAAGAACGTTTTGGCTTTATTTCACTTTATTCCAGTACAGTAAAGAAAAAAAAAAGACTCAAATACATAACATATAATTACAGTGGCAAAAAGTTCACAGTACGGAAATGGGAAAGTCTTATTTGTAGGCAAGATGCATCTGATATTGATTAATGAAAGTAAGATTTATGTAGTGCATCAAGAGTTGTGCTCTAAACTCTCCTATAATAGTGCTATAAAAAAGGCATGTTTAAGATACCTGTAGCTAAGGCGAGTCTGCATTTCCTCCTCATGCTTGAGAGAATCCTGCATTTGTTTCAGTTTTGTCTCTCCTTCTCTGGCACTATCCTCCAGCCCAAGAATGCGTTCTTGGAGCTGGTTAAGAAAAGCACCAAAAATTTCTTATTGGGTCAAGAAAAAAATTTATAAAATAAACACTTTGTTTTGTGTTTTAGGAAAAATCTTTTTTAAAAATTTGTATTGCCTTGAGATCTGAAAGAAATGTTTAAACAAAACAATTTTTCCTCTCTTCAAATCGAAAAAAAAGAAATAGATGATTGAAGCGTTTATAGATTTCCCTTGTGTTCCTAAATGCTCTCTTAAGGTGAATAAGATAAATGTAATATAACATAGTGTTCTTGATTTTATTTTCCAAAAAGGTAACATAAAGGTTATACATGTATATTTGATACATTTCATAGAAATAGGTATCTCTTTACACTAAGCAATAAGCTTACCTTAAAGTTTTCTTTATTCTTTAAGGCCAAAGTTTCCCTTGCTTTCTCGAGTTCTACAGAGAGCTGATGACCCTGCTGATGCAGTTTCAGCTGATCTTTCTCCTGGGAATCACTGAACCGTAGAGGAGAAATTTAATCATCTGTGTGCAACTATGGTAACATTTCAAACACCTTTACTACTACTACTACTACTACTACTACTACTACTACTACTACTACTACTACTACTACTACCACTACTACTACCACTACTACTACTACTACTACTACTACTACTACTACTACTACTACTACTACTACTACTACTACTACTACTACTACTACTACTACATCTCACCTTTCCCCCTTGTTCCTGCGGTGGTGCGCAGTGTACAAGGCTTGCCGTAGCCTGGCACAGTCCTCCTCCAGGGCCTGCATCGAGCCGCGCGTGACCTGGTGCAGAGCGCGCTCAGTGTTGAGCTGTGACTCCGCCTCCAGGAGCCGACGCCTGAGCTTGTGCATCAAGTCGCTGTCCTGGCCTGCGCCGTGCTCGAGCAAGCGAGAAGTCTCCATGTGGAAGTGAAGCTGGCGAGACAGCTCGGAGATGACGCGGTTCATCTCCTGCCTGGGTTTTATGATAGAAATAATTATGAGTAAATTGAAACAATTATGAGTCAAATATAAGTTCCAAATTCTATTAAATTGACGGGGTTGACTAGTTTTATGATAAAAATATGAGTCTTTTTTTTTTCAAAGTGTTCTGAATTCTATATAGTATATATGGCTGTTTTGAAAAAAAGCTGGTTTTATCATTTAAAAAAAGTATGAGAAAATTTTGAAATCCTTTCCAATCAGTAGAAGAGGCTCTTGAGCCAAGGAGAAAGTAAAATACAATGATGAAAGCAATGTGGCATATCTCACAAATGCCATTTGCTATGTACAATCAAGACCCTAACTGTTGGTTCCCCAATGCTCTAGAAGAATGGGACTAACTTAACTTTTTTTTTATATAGACTTACCACATCCCCTTCCCATCACCATCTTCATCTGCCTTCTTTGACAAGAAATTCCTTAGTTGTTTCAGTTCACTCTCTTGTTCTTCAAATCTGAAAGATCAAAGTCAGCTTCATCAAATATGATATGAGTACTTATAGAAGCAACAGTAATCATTTATCAATAAACTTGGATCAGTGCTACTGATGATACTATTAGAACTGCTTGTATTACTAATACTACTAAAATTAGGACTAGAACTAAAAGTTACATTAAACTCATATTTTAGGTAGTGTTCAAAGTTGATAAAATAACGTTTTGCCTTTATTTCACTATATTCCAGTACAAAAAAAGAAAAGAAAATGACTCAAATGCATAAATATAATGAAAGTGGCAAAAAGTTCACGTACAGAAATAGAAAGTCCTACTTGTAGACAAGATGCATCTGATATTGATTCATGAAAGTAAGATTTATGTAGTGCATCAAGAGTTGTGCTCTAAACTCTCTTATAATAGTGCTATAAAAAGGACATGTTTAAGATACCTGTAGCTAAGGCGAGTCTGCATTTCCTCCTCATGCTTGAGAGAATCCTGCATTTGTTTCAGTTTTGTCTCTCCTTCCCTGGCACTGTCCTCCAGTTCAAGAATGCGTTCTTGGAGCTGGTTAAGAAAAGCACCAAAAATTTCTTATTGGGTCAAGAGAATTTTTTTTAATTTGTATTGCCTTTAGATCTGAAAGAAATGTTTAAACAAAACAATTTTTCCTCTCTTCAAATCGAAAATAAAGAAATGGATGATTGAAGCGTTTATAGGTTTCCCTGGTGTTCCTAAATGCTCACTTAAGGTGAATAAGATAAATCTAATATAAAATAGTGTTCTTGATTCTATTTCCCAAAAAGCTTACATGAAGTTAATACATGTATACATTTCATAGAAAGAGGTATCTCTGTACACTAAGCAATACTTGACTTACCTTAAAGTTTTCTTTATTCTTTAAGGCCAAGGTTTCCCTTGCTTTCTCCAGATCTACAGAGAGCTGATGACCCTGCTGATGCAGTTTCAGCTGATCTTTCTCCTGTGAATCACTGAACAATAGAGGAGAAATTTAAGCATCCTTATGCAACTATGGTAACATTTCAGATACCTTCAAGTGGATCATGATTACTTCATTTAACTAGGTGTATGAGGGGGGGGGGGGGGGGGGGGGGGGGGAGGGGTGAACTGGCCCAAGTTGCAGAGCATCTGTCTCCCAATCGGGAAGTTCCCCGGTTCAAAAACCCTTAATCCGTAAAAATTTGTTTGTCCAATTTCGTCCCCTTAGACATGACTTCTGGTATTCCTGCACTGTCTCTGTGTGGCAGCATGTAAACTTGTCAGACTTTAAGCTTAGGGTCCATTGGCAATATAGGTCTACTGCAGACATTGGATGTTGAGAAACCAACCCGAACTATTCACCACCACCCCTCCCCCCTTATTTATTCAGAAAAACAATCTGAGACAGGTCTTCTGGTATTCCTGCACTGCCTCTGTTTGGCAGCATGTAAACTTGTCAGACTTTAAGCTTAGGGTCCATTGGCGATATAGGTCTACTGCAGACATTGGATGTTGAGAAACCAACCCGAACCATTCAACACCAACCCTCCCCCCTTATTTATTCAGAAAAAACAATCATCACATATCATTCTCAAACTTGTAAAGAGATGAATATATAAAAGTTCAGACAATAGATGGGATACTACATATCTTACATTGCTGGCATTTAAATAAAGTCTTTTTTAACTGGCAGATGAAAATGTTGACTTGAGTGGCCTATTTGCAAATTAAGTATATAATGATTTCAGAACAAATCTACGATTCTCAGGATATATTAAAATATGTAAAAGATTAAGAATATTTAATTGCTAAACCTAAGATAAGAATGATAAGAATGTGATAAATTTAGAAATAGAAGTGCCATTCAATAAACCTAATCAAACTGCTGCTAACATGAGACACTGGACTGAAAAATTATCATTTAAAAAATATAATAGAATTAAAAAAGAATTCAATTTCTAATACAAATTAACAATTTTCAATAATGATCTTTCTGAAATCTTTGGCTCACTTTGCTCAAATATCTCTACTAAGAATGCTTTCTCATCCAAGCTGAATCTTTTCTGTATTGTTAAAAATTAAAATAAAATCCACATTTATATGTATGTATGTATATATAAACATATAAATATAAAAGCCTCTCACATTTGCTGCTTCAGCTCCAGATTAAGTTTGCGTAGTTTGTTGTTTGACTGCTGCTTGTGGCTTTCTAGCAACTGCTGTTGTCGCATTAATTCAGTCTGAATCAGGAAAATTAATGCATTTGAACTCTTCAGATGTGGTTATCAGCTCTTTTTTAAAAAAAGTAATACTTTCTTGATATAAAATTCAAAAAAAGAATGAATAGACCACCTCCAAAAGAAAAAGACAATAATTTCCAAAATAAACTTAAATCACTTTGAAAGATTTATGTTTCACTTTGATATCTTTGAGATATTTGTATTGCTATGTCATATTAAATATTGTAAAAATATCCTCGAGAAATAAGCAAAGTATATTGTAATTGACTCTTGAGGTAATTTGTTGAAATTGCTAAGACCAAAGAACAAACAAATTGGAGGCGAATCAGAGTTTATGGCTTCTAATCAGGATCTGAGGAACTCAGTACACAGAGATAGTGTATTTAGATCGCTGACTATGGCACCAAAATACATCATGGTAAGTCAAAGTCAAGCGCCTTAACCTTTTCCTCTTTGTATTTCTGGTACGGCTAGGTAGCATATTATACCTTGAGGGACTCCACCTTGTCGTCTGATGCTTTGAGGGCCCCCTCGCTGACGCCCAGAGCAGTCTCTGTGTCTCTCAGCTGGGTGGCCAGAGTTTTGCTGCGCTCCTTCAGAACACTGTACTCAGACTCAGACTTACTCAGGGACAGCTGTAGGTTTCCAGCTCTCTCCTCTGCTGCATACTAAAACAAAAACAAAACAAAAACAAAAGTCAAAAAGGTTTTTCCTAATGAATATGGTTGAAAAGAAAGTCTAGGGAGTTTATTTTATTCCATTATCAAGAATGAGAAAATATCCGCCTAAAAAAGATCGCTTTTAAATCTATTCTATTCATTTCTCTATTTTGTATTATAACCTGTAAGTTTCTAGCTCTCTCCTCTGTGGCATAGTCTACCATGTACTGACATAGGCTTTTGTTGTTCTAGAGGGGGGAGGGGGGGGGAGGGGGGCAGAGCTTTGAAATCCCCGCTCTTTGAAACCCACGATCAGTAAAAGAAATTTTGTCCCATTTTGTCCAATACTGGTTGGGTCTGTATCAATATAATGTGATCAGATGAGACATAAGTCATGGTATCCCCACACCATCTCTGTGTGACAGTATGTAAAATTGTAAGATGTCAGTTTTGGGGCCTGTCCACAATATGGGCAATACAATGGTGAAGTTGGATGTTTAGCATTAATTTAAGTAAAAGAAAAGAAAACAAAAGCAAATATCAAACCACCTTTTTCTTTTTAAGCTCCTCTGTTGTCTCCTTGCTCTGGTCCAGTTTTTCTTGTGCCACCTTACGAGCGGCCACCTCCTGACTAAGTTTATAGTTGAGCTCCGTGATGGCGCGTTCCTGGGTCTGACTTTGACTGGTCAGTTGGTCTCTCTGGTCGGTGAGTCCTCGCACTTCCTGGACCGATGCTTTTAGGCTCTCCTCTACCTGGAGACAGCAGTAAAAAAAGCTATGACTTTGAAGATTATGCTGAATAATAAAGATGATAATTTATAACAATAATGATCGCAGACTCACTGGAAGAATGCATCACTAAGCTAAAGGCATGGAAGGAAGGGATGGAAAACAAGGGCCTGAGGGTGAACATGCGGAAGACGAAATTCATGGTATCAGGCCCAGGGTTGGATCTTCTCAGAGACACTGGAGCGCACCCATGTGCAGTCTGCCGGAGTGGGGTTGGGGTCAACTCCATTCAGTGTTCCCAGTGCAGACTCTGGGTACACAAGAACTGCAGCGGCATCATAGGACGACTAACCGACAATCCATTGTACGTGTGCCCCAGATGCAACGGCCGGGCTAGGCCAATCGATGGTAGACCATTCACCCAAGTGGATGTCGATGGTGCTATGCTGGACGTGGAGGCCAGCTTCTGCTATCTTGGCGACATGCTGTGTGCTGGAGGCGGCTGCGAGTTGGCGATCATCACCAGATGCTGCACTGCCTGGGGGAAGTTCAAGAAGCTTCTTCCACTTCTGACTTCCAAGCATGTAACCCTCAAGACACGCGGGAAAATTTTCAACACCTGTATCCGATCAGCTCTTCTGCATGGCAGTGAAACCTGGGCACCTGCAGCCCCAGACCTACAGCGGCTTCGACGAAATGACAGGGCCATGATCCGTTGGTTTTGTGGCGTCAAGCCAGACGACGAGATCCCAATTGAGTCGCTGCTTGATAGGCTTGGAATACAGGAGGTGACCGAGGCCGTGCGTACCAGACGCTTAAGATGGTTTGGACATGTGACACGTGCAACTTCGTGCATCAACGACACCTTGAGCTTGTCTGTGCCATGCGTTAGAGGACGAGGGAGACCCAGAAAGACCTGGTCTGAATGCGTCAGGAGTGACCGGAGGTCTTGGAACCTAGACCGGACTGACCCACATAACAGGACGGAATGGAGATTAGGAGTCAAAAATGCTGGCCGCCTGCTGCCTACCCCAGTACCTGGGACACCCGCAGCAGATGACAAATAAACACAGGATAGTGAGTGAGTGAGTGAGTGAAGAAAATACTATGTAAAAATACTAAAGATTATACTATTTAATAATGATAAAGATAATACTTTGTACATACAAATACTAAAAATGATACTATGTAACAATACAATGTAACAATAATATAGATGAGAATGTAAAGCAATAATGAAGATGACAGTATAAAACAATAATGAAGATAACACTACATAAGATTATTGAAGATGACATTACATAAAAAGAATACAGATCATACAGATGATATTAAAAGCACCTTTGTAAGCGCCTCCCTCAGAGCCTTCTTCTCATACTCGTGGTGCGAGCGCATGCCGTCGATCGTGTGCCTCATCTCCGTGACTTGCGCCTCGCCAGATTCCCCCGAGCTGCGGAGCTGATCCCTCAGGTCCAAGACTGCGACCTCCTTACGAGCAATGGTATCCTGGAGCTCGCTGTTGCTCTCTCTCGTCTGGAGGAGCTCAGTGCGCAGAGAGTCGATGAGGATTCTAGACTCAGTAGCCACTTTCTCCTGCTCGCTTCCGTAGGCCTCCAGTTCTTTGGTTCTCCTGTATAATATTATAGGGAATTTTTATAAGTCAAAGAGGACAAATCTACTGTAAATAAAAACAACAACGAATGTTTTTGCGAATCAAGTTATTTGGTTTCCCAATATAATGGCTAATTTTCATAAGCTAAGGAGGTTAAATATAATGTAAAAACAACAACAAAATTTGGACTTGTCATTCTGTTAGAAAAGCCAATCATAAACTATGATTTAACTTGTTTGATACTGATAGGATTTAAGATAAATAAACATTAAAAATTCAGATGATAGGGATAGGGATCAAAACATAACCCTTTATGCAAGACCTAGAACTCTAGATCTAGATCTGGCTTTGCCTGGTCATCCTTTACCATTGTCAGAGTGCCTTTTTTGTAACTAACTTGTAGTTCTATGATGTCTGATACCATATAAGTCTGCTTGGGAGATGAGCTTGCCAGAACATATTACTATAAGAACGCAAAATTTTTAATGATTTTATACCTAGTTATATAGCCCCAATTTGAGAAACTCAAATCACAGTCAGAATTTATCTAAATGAGTGATTTCACTATATCTATCAAATTTAATCCCCAGAAATAAGAGATAATTTTGTAAAACCATTAAATAGAGAAAAAGAAAGAGCGTAACTGAATAATGAATTTAGCATATAAGGGTATATCCAGACAGAATGTCTAGCTATCCTCAGAACCCTGTACCGCCCTTTCTTTTACATTCTTTAGTTGGTCTTATGATCCTAAAAAAACATTGAGAACAGAAAGACAAGTGCAATCACTAAAATGAGACCTTTGTGCATCCTCTAATTCCTTCAGTGTGTGACTATAACTGGATAGCTGTGTTTCTTTTCTCTCGAGCTGTTGCTTTAGAGTCTCAATCTCTTCTCTGCGAAAAAATATGAATAAACAAAAAAAAAGGTCAGTGAGAAAGAGCTTTATCAAAATTGTCTCCTTCCATTTCTTCCTGTATCTTTCAATGAATAGAAATAGACAGTCATAGTCATGGTTTTTTTTAAGTAAAAAAAAAAAGACCATTATTTCTTTTACATATCTAATATTTAAGGCTAGCAAAGCATATACATATAAGTATCGACTAAAAATATCTAAGAGATCTAAAAAATATTTTGAATACAAAGCAATTAGATCTTAGAGCCTTTACCTCAGTTTTCCAAGACCTCTTTCTGTATTTGCTTTTTCCAGGTCTGCTGATTGGGTTGATTTCATAGTTTCCTCTCTAATTTGCATGACCTGTTCTTCTTGCTTCTTGCGCATGTCTACCATGGCTGCCTCTTTCTCACCCAGACGCCGACATGCATCTTGGTAATCTGTGAATTTTCATACTCAAATATAAGAACAATCTATAAAACAGCACACATGTTAAAAACTGGGAAATAGTGTTAAGCTTTCTAAAATCACTGGTATATAATTACAGATAAATTATATTTAATGGTTTCTTTTTTGAACCAGTTTTAGGTTTACTTGATCCTTCTTGGGAAACCTAAAAGTCTAAGTGAGATCCTATCTATACAACTGAAGGTAATATAGTAATTTTGAAAAGTGGACATGAATAAAATTTAAAAACAGAATGTTAAAAAAAGAAATTAAGAAGTTCATCTTTACCAGAGAATCAATGTGAAGAGACAGGGTAAAAACGGCGGTAGTCACAAAAAACAAAGTTACCCCCATTGCGCGATAACTCCCTTGCTAAATATCTTTACTATATGACAAATTTTGGCTAAAACAACTATAGTTATATAATATCAATGTCTTTTAAAACAGGATCCTTTGACAGAAATATAGACTTCCAAACTTCAAACTTTAATTTCCCCAAAACGTAGAATCTGTGACTACGGTGGTTTTTCCCCAGTGCTCTTCATGTGTTTTTGATGTAATGAAGGCCTTGATACAACCAGCTATATAAATTATAATCCTTCATTGTCCTAGTTTGCAGATGATAGGATAAACAAATATAGAGGTTTATCCCTATGATAATACTACTAGCACAAAATTGAAAGTAAGATTGTTTACAAATGCGACATTGTAGACCACTGCAAACGATTCAACATCATGAATAATATAGTAAATGCTGGGTTCATCTATTTCTATAGCTTTCACATGGTTTTTTTTTTACTTGGGAACACTAAATTTGATGACAAACAGGTTATGAAGGAAATATTGTATACTCATTAAGTAAGTTCTCTTTAGGTTTAGGAACAGCTAAATGTATTCCACTTTAGAATATCTTCCCTTGAACACTATTTATACTGTCTTTTCTTTTATATTTTTGAAACTAGAGCTTATACTTGTACTAAACAAGTTTCTCTAATACAGCTATACTATACCTGAAAACTCCCTCATAGCTTACCTTTCATGAATGCATCTTTTTGTGCCTTGGTCTGCTCTAAAGTCTCCCGAGCTGCTACCAGCTGACCCTTCTGTGTTTCCATCGCTCCTGTCAGTTCAGCTATCTTTTGATTCAGCTTCTTCTCTACCTCTTCATGGGACTTGATTTCTCCCTGGAATTAAATCAAACACTTGAACTTGGAAATACACACATATAATAATTTGTTCTATGTGATTTTTAGTTTTAGCATTGAATAAAGAGAAGCTTTAACACAAGAAACAACTGACCACAAAAGCTTTAAAAAGGGCAGTAGCCATGGTAGATCCTTAGACAAGTTGAAGGGGATACATTTTCAAATTTTAACTAGTATGAAGTCTAACTTAAGCACAAAACCTTGATCTACAAATTCTTATTTCCCTTTTACTTCTTTTCATACGCAATTTTATTACTACCTGATTCAATCCAAAAGGAAAAAAATTATTGAAAGTGCAATCTTTAGGGATTTACTTTAATAGGGTTTTATCAATTAAAATTCAAATCTTTATAATGGTAAATTTTGCTAATAATGAGACAGGCTTTTCTGCAAGGCCTCATTGTAAGTCTCTGGGGATGAAAATGAAAGCAAAGTAAAATCAAAGCAAAGTAAAATGAACATTCTCATAATTTTTCTGCAATAATGTTGGAGCCTCTAAAAGCTAGTATATACAATTGTCAATAGAGGTGTTACACTAACGCTATTTAAAGCATTAAGTAAAATACTACTCACTTTCAGTTTATCCTGAACCTTTCTCTCCGTGCTTAGATTACTCAGCAACAAATTTTGTTCGTTCTTCAAAAGTTCAAGTTTGTGTGTCAATGATTGAATCTCCTCTCTTTGTTTGTTTTTTGCCTCTTGCTCCTGTTTGAGCTGTTGAGTTTTAAAATTTAGTCCACATTAAAAAAAAAATGTGCACACAAACAGATAGGAGCTCATTTATCTACTAAGAAATACATGCAATGTTGTTGTTTTTTTTTACTAAGTCATACACAGCATAAACAAATGTATTTGGGGATGCAAAAAAAAAAAATGAAAGAAATACCTAGAGTGAAGGAAGCACAAATATTGTTCTATAAATATTCATAGGCTTTTGATAAAAAAAAAAACATAAAATGCACCAGACAAAATTCTTTTTAAGTTTTTAACAAGCAGTACCAAGGACATCTGGACAGATTTGTTGCTTTTTTAAATAACAAATTCAATTAAATAATCTAAAAAAATCAATCCTTCTAGGATGTCTGTTCCAAAATCATCTTTACAAAGCATTTCTGCCATTTGCCATATTTTCTATTTGCACTGTAGATTATCCCAACTATTCTTCTATGTCTTGTTCACACATTTCTGTAGGTCTCTCTCTTCTTCTTTTCTCCTCTAGTGTGGCCTCCAGTATAAACAAATATGTTTTTTCTGATGTGTCACATCCTTTTAAGTGTCTAAGATATTTTTGTTTTCGCCTTTCCCTTTAACTGGTCATAAAGTAAAACTTGCATGATGTTCCTGGTCGTGGTAGGCATATTGACTTATATAAAGCTGTCAGTCTCTCTCATAGAAAAAAAGCATATAATTTCTTTTCTTATCTGAAAAATAATTGAATAATAAAGCTACTGTTGTTCAGATAGTAGTAACTTTTCTTCAGATTGAATAGCTACATCACGTATTATAACAATGAAATATTTTGGCTATCATTAAGAAATTAGGAAATTAACAACAAGAAAAAACAAACAAAAAAACTATGATCAATTTCAATGTAACACACAACAGGCATGTCTAAAGTGTGTTAAGGTAAGATCAGGTTAGAAAAACGTTAGCTGGAAAATTTTGCACATTCCCAATTAACACAGTTGGTTCAATTTACATTTAATACCCAATTTGAAAATGCGATGGTTGTAAGAGTAGTCAGTTTCAGTGTTAAAAACTTACAGAGGCATCTTTGTTCTCCAACTTCTTTTCCATGCCATTTGTGACATTACTGAGGTTACGCACGTCATCAGTCAGCTGATCAACCTTGACCTTGAGTGCATCTCTCTGAGCCTCAGTCTGGTTGAGGTCAGAGGTCAGCTGCCGAAGCCTGACCTCCTGGTCACCTATGATGCTGTCCTTCTGCTGCAAGGTCAGCGATGTCGACAGGTGGGCCTGCTCCGAGTGTTCAATCTAGCAAGAACAAACATTTGTTTTTAAATCTTTTATATTCATTTCAAATGACTTGATAAAGTGATTAATTGAAGTACCATTTTTAAAAGGAAAACCATAGCGTCAACACTTTATGAAAACAAAATGATCATCTACTCTTAAAAGTTAGTGTAATGGTAAAAAGAATTATACAACAAACCTTGGTTATAACATCGTTGACTTCCGCTTTCCTTCTGTCCGTTCTTTCCTTCTCTTGAGCTAGTTGAGACTCGAGGGAAGTCACCTTTCTCTGGAGTCCAGACTGCTCTCTCAGCAAAAGTCTGTTCACCTCCATGGATCCTGAGTTTTCTTTCATCTGATTTGAACAAAAAAATCAAATATCCTTGTTTTTACATGATCAGTTATAACTATTGTAAAATTAAAGAGGAAAAGTAATTCATAATACACAGAAAAAAAAGTTGATTTGAGTTGGTTGCTTAGCGTCCAACGGCGCCACTATATAGGTTATCTTGTGGACTGGTCCCAAGACTAACGTCTAATAATTTTATACGCCTCCACACAGAGACAGTGCATAGAGACCATGAATTCAGTCTCAGCTGGCCATAATATACCAACACACCCAATTAGTAGGGGCCAGAAACGGAAAAACATTTTTAGCTGATCAAGGGTTTCAAACCAGGGATCTCCTCATTAAGAGACCAACGTTCTACCTTTTCTTTAACGGTAATTGCCCCTCACCCATCCCCCATAACCCACTCAAAACAAAACAAAAGAAAAACATAAAAAAACTCAATTTCAGGTAACAATAATAAAAGATAAGACAACTCCAAATACATGTACTATAATTACATTATTCGTTTGGTTTCAACATGAGATTCAAAATGTTTTCATGAAATGTCAACTAAAATTTCATAAATAAAAGTCAATAAAATTGAAATTAACCCTTTCAATGCCAATCGTATCAACCGATTGATTTGTGTGTTAGAGGCTCTTATACAACTTATATCTCAGTTTCAGGTACAGGTATTGTCTTTGTTTTTATGATGTATGGGGCAAAGGCCTTTATTTTAAAATAAAAATTCGATTCAAGTCAATGTCACCTTGAGGACCAGCTCGCTGGTTATCCTGCTCACGTCAGCACGGCTGTGGTCGCTCTCTGACTGCACCAGTTCACACTTTTTGTTCAGGTTTCTTGACTCTAGCTCCTGGCGCCTGTTTCAAAATTCAAAATATCTTTATATTTCCTACTCAGGACTGAGTTGTTGGTTGTTCGTTTTTCGTTGTTGTTGTTTTTTTTTTTTGCTTTGTCTTTTTCAGAAATCAGGATTTATTGCAAAAAAATGAAGTCTAAACAAGCATTGGTAATTATAATTCAATGGTTCAAATAATTTTCAAGAATATTTTTTTACTTATTTCATACCCATGAGTTTTTTTTTGTAGTTGTTGTTGCATTATTATAATTAAGAGATTACGTTTTATTGTAAAGAAAAGGTAAATGCAAATTAAGTTTTGGTAACATTACTATAATTCTATGTGTCAAATAATGCTGGTTATTTTTAAACATAAATATTCCATTCTTCTCCCTTTTTGTTTTGGATCTGTGCTAATAAGGTTATCCTATATAACAGAGTGGGAAAGGATGTACAATGATGTGTTGTTTGCTTATTCAGAGGAGTTGTGTGAAGATTCCATCAAAAATTTGAAAACAGCTAAAAAATGTATATCTGCTTCAATACTGTTCAAAATCTATCTAGCCATACAAAGAAATAACTTAGACTATTGCTAGAGGACAAACAAAACTGGAAAGAAATTTCTATAGAAAGATATTATCAAAAAATAAATAATCATATATGCTATAATTATAAGAAAATTTCAGAGCACATGAGAGATTAAAAAAACTAAACAATCATGAATGTTATGTGTGTTGTTGTTGAAAAATCTAAAGTTTTGAATGCAGTTGACTTACTTTATCTTGTCCATCATGGCCACTACCTCTTTCTCTTTAGCAAAAGTCAAAACTCGTAGAGTTTGAAGTTCTCCAATCAGCTGGAAAAGATTTTTTTTCTCATTATATCCCTTCAGTTAGCTAACAGCATAAATAAATTAAAAGGAAAAACTCATAATATGCATTAATTAATACTTACTTTCAAGACTGTTTTGATAATTTAAGTTTATTGATGAATCTTATATTAAATAGCATAAAGTGCTGTGTAGATCCCATATTAAAGCATCTGAATCAGAGCAGTAAGGTGCAGAGAGGGCAGGTCTTTTCAGGGGAAACAGTTTGTATGAATCTCATTGAATCAGTCTCTTTTAATGCATGAAGCTTATAATCAAAATTGCTTTCATTAACCAAAATGTAAATCTTAAAGACTGTCCGTCCCACTCAACACATACTTATGATAGCCACAACAGAGATAAAAGAATAGTTAAGAAGATTATGCCAATAGTTTTGTTTGGTTCTTGTCTTTCTTTTTATTTAAAAATAATAGGAGCAAAGATTGAGTAATCAGAACCAGATTAAAAACTGATAAAAATTACATTTTATTGTAACTGATTTATTTAGAAGAAATGTCAATTCAAAACCTCTCCTCTGTTAAAATTATAAAATGTGGCTCGTATACTTAGAGAAAAGTTTATCCCCAAACAATGATCTACATTTTTTTTACCTTTTGACCCTGCGGTGAGTCATCATGGTATTCAGTGGTGAAATCGTCATACTTTTCTTTTGCCTCCCCTTCAAACCTCGCCAGCACCTGGTGCAGACTCCCCTCCAGCTTGGTCAGGTCCTGCTGGCAGGAGTCTCTTTCCTGCACTGCCATCTTGTACTCTTCTCCTGTCCTCTACAATATAATCATAATTATAGCACTTCAAAAAATATTCACATTTCAAAATTATAACACTGAATAACACTGTAAAAAAATATTTGAAACGGAAAAAACTTAATATGATACAAAATAGTGAGTGTTATTTTTTTGCATTTCAAACTGATGGGCAATGTAGCATAGTAAACACATTGCATTAGAAAAAAAATGAAAATAGCTCTGAAATGTAGAGATCAATGTTATGTGTTAGAATTGTTTGAAAATTGGTCTGGTTTCATAATGCACAACGTCAGCAACTGTGAATGAGTCCTAAGACGATTGTATGACAATTTTACATAGGCAGAGAGGAGATACTGTTGTACTGACATCAACCCAACATGTGAGGGACAAAATCCGGCACATATTATTGCCCTAATCATGGGACATGGGAGAACCTCCCAAATAAAAGCCAGGCACTCTATCACTAATCCAGCCCCTGTTAGGTTAAAAAAGAAAGGACACAGAGCGCATGCTAATAAAAAAATCAACAGCGCAAACAACACTTAGTTACCTGCAGCTGTCTCTCCATCACTTCCTTCTCATTGCTCAACTTCATCAAGTGTGTCTCAACAGAGGACGCTTGCTGCATGGCCGAGTTGGCTTCATTTGTCACACTCTCAAGTTCATGTCTCAGACTGCTTGAAGTGCTGGTCGATTGCTGGAGTAAAACCAGACAAAAATATTAATAAAAAACAAAGAAAAACAGAAAAATTTACAACGTTTATATTGCTGGTCAAGAGACAAAATACTGTAACTGTGCTCTTTATCTCTTGAAGTTAAAATAATATGCCTCTCAACCCTCGATATGTATATTTTTGTCTTGTTAGCTAATTAACGTCCAGACATCTGATCTATTAAAAAGTGTCCATTAGGTGACTCATTTTTATCATTGCTTTTAAACGTTTATTGGATGATGGAGAGAAAAAGCAATTTACAACATCTATCTAGTCTAAAAATTATGTTTTTTTTTTAAATTCTAGTAATACGCTAAAATATTTAAAACTTTGCTGCTGTCTTATTCTATTGATATCAATAAACTAAAAGGATTTTATTCAAATACAAAACTAGTCTAATAGTATTCACACAATCCTCATTTTTTAAATCTGCCTGTCCTTTCATGACGCAAAAACAATAACAAACAAACCCAAATAAACACAGCAATGATATACTTTAGAGAAAAAGGGAAAACAGACAAAACACAGTCCATGAAAATCCAATGCAAAAACAACAGTTTCCAAAGCATTCACCAGCAGTTGTGCTTGAAGCTCTTCCTTCTCCATCTCCACCTCACTGATTCTAAGATCAGTGGCAGTAGCACTGGAGTGTCCCTGTGCACTGCCTGGTTTGCCACCATTGCCTCCACTTCCATCCGTGCCTTCACCAATCTTGGCGGAGAGCTTCTTCTTCTGGTCCTCGAGGCGAATTATCTTCTCCTTAGCTTGCTGTAACTCCAGCTGAAGAACATCAATCTATAGAAAAAAAAATACATATCATCACTGTGCTATAATTTTGGCATATGTTATTTTTTGCTACTTTTGAGATAATCAATAAAAAACTTTTTTATTTCCTTATTTCTGCTTCAAATTTGACTCAAGTTTCTAATAAGATAAAGAGAAAAAAAATATTTAATGCATTTTTAAACTGAAAAGTTAGTCAAATTGCTCTCATTTTCAATGTTACAATGATATATCACTTGTATTTTGACACAAGTCTCACTTAGCCGTAATCCTATGCAGCCCTGTGACGATACAAGACCTTTTCAGAAAGGTGGAAAATAAAAAGGTTCAATTTATGTTGAGCAGTTTGCCATTTTCAGACGGTATATACTAAACTTTAATTTCAAAAACAAAGGAGTTGACCAATAAAAAGTTGAACTCTTTGAGCAAAGATCCTCACCTCTCCTTGCTTGGTGTGCAGGCCACTGCTCAGGGAGTGTATCATGCCCTTGACCATCTCCACCTGCTCTAGCTGCTCCCCCTCCCTGGCTGTCAGCTCATCCAGAACTTGGCAGCGCTGGTCCAGTTGATGCTGAATGGATTCCAGCTGGATGTGAGGGGCACAAAAA
>RQTK01000593.1:0-14090 GCA_003991915.1 Elysia chlorotica | reverse complement strand
GTTGGTTTGGTGTGGGCACCTGTGAACGTGTCGACCTCAGTGTGTACTGTGTTGTTATTGCTGCCGCCGCTGAAAATATCAGAGTTTTGTGTTGGGCCCAGTCCACTGTCTCTGTGGTTCTCAGGGATAGGGGAATTTTTTGCCGATTCATCCGGATTTTCGGCTAAGAAGATTTAATACATTTAATATTGCATACAAACACAAATTTCTCGACTGCGATTTTCCCGACCCGGAGATCAACTTTCGCCTCGCTCTAGTTAAAGCTATTTTGTATTTTTCTAATGGATGTTTTTTTGTTTTTATGAGTTTTTTTATCTATCTGTTTTTGCTCTTTTTGATATTAGTCTGTTGCTTCTTTTTGACGTTTCGTATTCACTATGTAGAGGATGGTTTGTGTCTGATGTAATACATTTAGCTTTTTTAATTACTTGTAAAAAATACATGTCTTTGAAAGTTGTCAGTTCACAGCCAATAATTCGGGAAGCTTTCTTTTTTATTTTTTCTATTCTTTGTGAGTGGGTTTTTGATAGTTTTCCTTCAAAACATGTAATTCCAAAAGATATTAAACTTTGGATATAGGATACATTTAATATTTTCATTATATTGTATTCGACATTGAAAGACTTTTATTTCCTTAAAAATTATAGTCGTTGATTAGCTTTTTTAATCAGTATTTCAATATGTGCGTTAAATGAAAGTTTACAATCAATGGTGAAACAAATAATAATAAATGTAGCTGTTGAACATGGTTTTAAAATAAAGTAAAACATTTTCACTGTCGCTCTTAAATTTCAATTAAAAAACACAAAACAAAAACAACATTACACATCATAATTATGAGCTTCTTCCTGTAAGTAACCCTTCATCAAGCAAAAACAATTTGTTTAATTCAAAGAAACAAGAACACAATGCTCTATACGGAAAAATGCCAAGTATATCAAAGAGAATGAAAGATAGGCGTCTTAGATATGGCGAATATTGTTATAAGGACAAGAATGACCGTTCACTCTGATTATATGGGAACCCAGTTGCGTAAAGAGAAGCCTTGGGAGGCCTCAAAGAACACGCCTTGTCGAACAACTTGTGGAGGACACAGGCGAGATGAATAGGCATACCATATGTTCAACTGCTGTCGACTAAGTAAGTGATTAAAGTTTTCTCTCCTGGTTATGAAAGCCTGGATTAGGTTGTATTGGATATTTAATTACTTTTCCCCCTTTTGGTCTAATATTTTCCTTTCCGTCTCTCCCTGCTGCTGTCACCTTGAAATCCTCGTTGTAATAACATTATAATAAAAAGCGAATCTAATCCAACTCAATACTTACGAACATTGGGCAGGTGCTCTTTGCAGAAAGCGGTTGCAGGGAGAGACTTGCGAGGCAGGGTGGACAGGCCTGCGAGATGCGGCTTTAGCGGACGCAGCCCAGAAGGTCCCGGAGCCGGCTCTCCAGGCTTCCTAAGGGGGATCGTGCCCAGAATCACCTTGAGAGGCACCTTCAGATTAAAGGCGGGGCCAGATGGGTGCACGACCAGCTTGGAAGGGGGAAAAGAAGCATAACAGTAAAATCAAGGTGAATCGGGCACATGTAGATATTGGGAATTGGCGATCAACTTGGGAGGGGGAAAAGAAGCCTATGCAGTAAAATCAAGATGAATTAGGTCCTATGGGTGCACGACCAGCTTGGGAGAGGAATTAAAGAAGAAAAAAGTAAAACCAAAGTGAATCAGCCACGGGTAGAAATGGGAGCTTTTTTTTTTATTTTGCGTTAGTTGAAGTGTGTCAATAAGCGTGAAATACACTTTGAAATATTGAACCAAATCCAAACTCTATAATGTCTAGAAACGGAGATAATTCTTTTTATTTAAAAATGAGAAAGGTCAATAAAGAGCATGATTTTCTTGTGTTTGGAGGGCTCTGGATCAAAACTTATAACTAATACAGCGGCTTGTGACTGATTAAAATTGATGACCCCACAGTTGGTTGGTTTGTGACGGGAAAGA
The DNA here is from genome assembly GCA_003991915.1 of Elysia chlorotica. Taxonomy (NCBI): domain Eukaryota; kingdom Metazoa; phylum Mollusca; class Gastropoda; family Plakobranchidae; genus Elysia; species Elysia chlorotica. Next base: position 12,089 of record RQTK01000593.1, on the reverse strand, counting down.
TGGTCTAGGCTGATTATTTAGTGCGACTTCTGTCCAAGATACTCTTTCGTCTGATTATTTATTACTGCGGGAATTGGAGATACAGCTCAAAGTCAGCAAATAGGCATTAGGGGTTGTAATTTCAAGAAAATATATTTCACTTTGCTGGAAGACTTGAGTCATGTCTTAACAAGACGAAACGACATAGAGTTATGTTGTGTGTTAACATTTCTCATTTTTTTTCGCGTTAAATGTTTTCTGTTTAAGACTGGAATCGTCGCACATGTTGGTTTTACCCACTCGATTACGGTGTTGCCAGTAAATATTTCTTTATTGGCCAAGTACATTCCAAAATTGATCTCATGGCTTCCAATTAAATTTAGGCGAATCATGCGGAAATCACATGCTCCATAATTATACAATCAGCGTGTGAATATTACTTGGCGCATTAAGAAATATCGCTCGCAAAGTCGTAGACGAGCGGGTAAAAGCAATATGTCTTTAAAAGAAAACATTTAGCGCAAAAACGAAGAAAAAATATATATTAGACCAGTAACATTTATTTAAATTTTTATATTATAATCATTTTGGAGCAAATGTAGAGCGCATGAATTCCAACCTTACAGTGTGGTTACGCGCTACAAAAAAAATACTATTACGATTATTAAACGAGCTCATTGGTCAATAGTCATATTTCGACTTTTAATAAACTTGTTATTCTTCGAACTAATACGGAAGTATTATAACAGTGAATGTTGGCGCCTCTCACCTCCACCCAGTAGGACACATTGATGATGGAGCAGCCACGCAGTGATTATTAAACGAGCTCATCGGTCAATTATCATATTTCGACTTTTAATAAACTTGTTATTCTTCGAACTAATTCTATACGGAAGTACATGTATAACAGTGAATGTTGGCGCCTCTCACCTCCACCCAGTAGGACACATTGATGATGGAGCAGCCACGCAGTGATTATTAAACGAGCTCATCGGTCAATTATCATATATCGACTTTTAATAAACATTTTATTCTTCGAACTAAAAAGGAAGTACACTTATAACAGTAAATGCTAAGGCCTCTCACCTCCACCCAGTAGGACACATTGATGATGGAGCAGCCCCGCAGGTAGGAAGTGGGCGTGGCAGGCACTAGCAGGGAGTCGCCCTCCCACCTGTCCCGCCCCCCAGGCTTGATGGAGCCCCGCTTCACCTCAGATATACACTCCGTGTGGGACTTGGTCTTGGATTCGGCTGTGTATTCGCAATGCTGGGAAAGGTTGAATAGTTATTTGCATGTTTGTTTGTGGTCTTTTAGAATATGGTTTAAGTTGGGTTGGTTGCTTAGCGTCCAACGTTAGCACTACATAGACTATATTGTGTACGGGCCCTAAGACTAAAGTCGGACATGTTTATGTGCTGCTGCACACAAGACAGGGCAGGGAGACCTGGACTTCTGTCCCAGCTGCTTACATTATACTGACACCGATCTGTGTTAGATTGATTGATTTATCGTTTTATAACAATATATTTTTTTGTGTGTTCATGTGTTTGTGTGTGTGTGTTTTGATATATAGTCTGTTCACAATCACCCTAAAACACCCCTGATATACACTCTGTATGGTACTTGTTCCTGCATTCTACTGTATATACACAATGCTGAAAAAGAGTAAAATAGTTATGGACCTGCTTAAGTGCTGGGTTTGTTGTACGTTAGATTGATGATGCAAATAGTTTGTGTGTGTTTGTGCTTTGTTGATATGTTAACTATTCACAATCATATCGTGTGAAATTTGGTCTTAGGTTTTGCTGTAAATTCACATTGCTGGAACAGTTAGAAATAGATACGATTGGGCTTATTATTTTTCGTCGTTGTTGGCTTTTTTGTCTTTGTCTTTGTTTTGTCTTGTGTGCTTTTTACAAAAATCACATCTGTTTAGATGTGTCTTATATTTGTTAGTGGTTTTATTTTCTTTTATATCTTTTCTTGTACTTTTCACGATACCCAAGTCAATTATCTTTGCAAGCAATAGACCTGTTTATATTCTGACCAATATATTCTGACCAACATTCGGCCCACTTACCATCAACAGTCTGGCAGAGGTGGAGCCGATCTTGCGGGTGCTGGTGTTGACGATCTCGCCGAGGATGTGGATGAACTCCCCGGGCACGTAGCCCGCATGGTCCAGGGAGAACACGCAGGTGATGGGTCCGGTCCGGCAGCACAGGCAGCACAGGATCGCCTCGGCACTGTCCGTTTGGGAAATCTGATGGAGATAGCGGGTAAGATAGGTTAAGGTAAATCTGTATCTGTCCGTTTGGGAAATCTGATGGAGATAGCGGGTAATATAGGTTAAGGTAAATCTTTATCTGTCCGTTTGGGAAATCTGATGGAGATAGCGTGGGATAGGTTAAGGTAAATCTTTATTTGTCCGTTTGGGAAATCTGATGGAGATAGCGTGGGATAGGTGAAGGTAAATCTTTATCTGTCCGTTTGGGAAATCTGATGGAGATAGCGTGAGAGAGTTAAGGTAAATCTTTATCTGTCCGTTTGGGAAATCTGATGGAGATAGCGTGGGATATAGGTTAAGGTAAATCTTTATCTGTCCGTTTGGGAAATCTGATGGAGATAGCGTGGGATATGGTTAAGGTAAATCTTTATCTGTCCGTTTGGGAAATCTGATGGAGATAGCGGGTATAGGTTAAGGTAAATCTTTATCTGTCCGTTTGGGAAATCTGATGGAGATAGCGGGTAATATAGGTTAAGGTAAATCTTTATCTGTCCGTTTGGGAAATCTGATGGAGATAGCGTGGGATAGGTTAAGGTAAATCTTTATCTGTCCGTTTGGGAAATCTGATGGAGATAGCGGGTAATATAGGTTAAGATAAATCTGTATTTGTACATTTCAAGGTTGAAGTTGAACACAGATTTCTATTAATAGCTAGAAATCTGTGAAATTGAATTATGCGATCTATACGTAAGGTGCAGCGGATGGTCATTTTTAGAAACAAAACAAAAAAAATAAAACGAACAACAAATTAAATTCTAGGTCATGTTGTTTCTTTCATCTTTATAGGGTGCGAGCAGGAAGTAAAACATTGAGCTCCCAATCTGGAAGTACACTGTACCCAAATCGGAATACAGATGGGCGATTTGATTTAATTGCCGGATTTCCATTTCTTGTGAGACCGACGTAGGCAGAAATTCTGGTACATTTGTATCACTGCACTGTCTTGTGTGTGGGAGCACGTAAAATTCTCAAACGTTTAAAGTCAATAGAAAGTTGTTTTTGTGTGTTTAGGGGTGGGTGGTTGGTTTCTTAACGTCCAACATCAGCAACTAGACTACCATGTGGACGGGTCCAAAGAATTATGTCTGAGACTTTTAGAGCATGCCGAGCGACAGAAGAGGGCTACAGGAACTTTGCTCTCAACCGACCGCATTATAAAGACTCCGATCCAACCAGTAGGGAACAGAGCGGTTTGGTCGGGATTCAAATCTGGCACTCTTGATTAAAATCCGCCCCTTTACCGACTGAGCTATCTTTCTCCAAAGGCAAGTAATAAGATGACTGTGCTAAACATAATTTATTTAATTGACTTGTGTATGTCGTGTTTTTTAAATCATATTTTCATGGTTCTTTTTGGAAATAATGTAGTCATTGGCAGTTTTGTAGTTAACAACCTCTATGCTATTCCTGCTATCTCTCCTTTGCCACTGAGTGAAAAGAAGTTAAATTGCTGACGATAGACTAAAAGAAATCAATAAAAAGAAACAAAACAACTAATTATTTTTCACCGATAGTCAGAGCCCATCTCGAGATTAATATCTTCATGATAAAGTAGAATTACTCTATATGCGTGATTAGGTGACAGAGCGGCTTCTCTCTCATCTCTGAATTCACATATATCCTAGTTATATGTATCAGGGAAAAAGCATGTAATTTGTTAATGATTTATAGTCATATATACACTTAAAGCATTTGCGTAATAATATTCGATCTATTTTTGCTATATTCACTATATGTAATGTAAATAGGACTGTCGATTCGGCATTTCCTCAAAAGAGATAAATAAAGTTCAATTTTGGCCTACTTTATTCGAAGGTTATTTCTTTTAAAATAATTAGGACATTCCTAAAATTACACCACTTTTGCTGCCAGCACCTCATCGAGAACATTTACGAGACAGTTTTACTTTGATTTCACCCACGCCCATTGGGTCTAATATAGACCATATTCCACGATTCGGGAAAATCAATTGAATGGCCTTTTCAACTTTGACTTGTGAAGAGTAGTAACAGATCCAACATGGTTTTCAAGCAAGATCAATGTCCTCATACGGTTGTGCTCTGCGGGAGATGGCGGAAAACTCAGCTAAAAAAATTGATTTTCCCTTTTTCTTGATACCATTGGTGAGCTTGAAGCAAAAAGCGTTACATTACGTCTCTTTGATTCTGGCTGCTTGCAATAGCCTGTTTTTCCTATTAATCAAATCTTAACATTAATTTCTTTTCCAGATGAATGGAATGTGACTAACCGGTAGTTAGCCTTGTATAAAGGTTAACAGTGGCAGCGAAAGGAAATGCTAATCAGTGTGAATATTTGAGGTTCTCTATAGAGTCCTCTCTCCGGGTTTAACGTCTCCTAGGTTCCCCTGGAGGGTCCTATACGGCGACGGACCCCAAGACTGACGTCTGACGATTTTATGTGCTGCCACACACGAGACAGGGCGGGGATATCATGACTCCTGTCTCAGCTTTTCACATTTAACTGACACCGATCCAACCAGTAGGGTGCGAAATCGCCTATGGCTTGAACCACGGACCTTTTGCGTTGTAAGCCGATGTTCTATTCCAGGGCCACCGTGGCAATGAAAGGAAAAGCTAATAAGTGTGAATAGTTGAATCCTCCTGAGGCCTTAAAATGAACATCTGTAGAATACACGCTGAGGTGGTTGCAGTAAGGAAGTCTATATTAATTATTGGTTTAAGACGGAGAGATAGGGAGAGATAGAGAGAGATAGAGAGAGAGAGAGAGAGAGAGAAAGACAAACAAACAAACAGACAGAGAGAAGGAAAGATAGACAGAAACAGAGAGAAAGATGGTGACAGAGAGAGAGAGATAGGGAGAAAGAGAGCGAGATCGAGAGATAAAGAGATCTACCCTTTCCTATAAGAATTAAAGAGAACTACTAGACGAATTGCCTTAGCAATGGGCTGAGGGCTCTCTTTGTGATCAGTCTTACAAAATTTAGAGTCACAATTCATACTGCAAAATTGTTGTCTACTTGAGTTCAAGACTCCCCAATAATAACATGCCAAATCACCAAAGTGGGCTAACATAGGCAGTGTACATGCGAGCTATATCATCGTATCACAAGGTAAACTTAAAACAGTATATTTTCGTGTGTATACTGTGTGGGCTGAACAAAAATATCATCTCCGAATATCATTATGCTCTTATCATTTAAAATAATTCAATAGAAATACATATAGATCAATGATACTTCTATAAGCAAACAATGTGGTCAGTTCTCTTGGGTGGGCTTGCTTTCTTTCTTTTTTTTTTTTTTGGAATACTTGTTGTCACTTACTGGGGCCTCTTTCTCCAGATTGAGGTCCAGTGGGTTAGTCACAGTCAGGTCTACACGGCTCACGTGATCGCTCCCCCAGTTTTTCTCCACTGTGCCCGTTACCTAGAGAGCAAAAGGAGAGTTGTGTTACATTAGAGTTGTATGATCGTTGAAAAACTACATGTTATAATTATAAGGGTGCAATTATCTCATTAAGTTCCCATCCCTTTTGTCGTATAGGATCCCTCAGCTCAGGGGAGCCTAGGACAAGTTAAAACCAAAGAGGGAGAGAGAGATAGAGAGAGGGGGAGAGAGAGAGAGAAAGAGAGAGGGAGGGGGAGAGAGAGAGAGTGAGAGATACAGAGAGATGAAAACAAAAAGAGAGACAGAGGATAATATAGGAGAAGACAAAGAGAGAGAAAGGGAGAAAGAGAGACAGTGAGAGAGAGAGAGAAATATAAGGAGAGAGAGAAAGAGATAAAGAGAGAGAGAGAGAGAGAGAGAGAAAGAAAGAGAGAGAGAAAAAGAGAGAGAGAGAGAGAGAGAGAGAGAGAGAGAGAGAGATCCGCTTCGTGTAAGGTTCCCATCAATGTACGTCAAGATTTTTTTTAGAAATGTTATGTCGGAAGCCTATGTTCCAGCACAATGCAGGGATATCGGAATTCTTGTTTCAGACGGGTACATTTTCACTTACACTGGCCCATCTAGTATGAGACGAATTTGGAAAAAAATCAATTGCGTTCGATTTTGAGTTTTGAACCCGGAGCCTCCTGGTTGAGAGTCCAACGCTCTACCACTTGCGTCAGTTCGCCTTCATCTTATAACATTATTTTATACTTTCATGAAAATAAGTTCAAGACTAGTTCGATTACTGATGTTGCTGGTATAATCCATCCCAAGTTATAACGGATAAAGTGTTCCTTATCCTTTCTTATTCTGATGTTTTCATTTTGCATGAGGGAAATGATTGTTAGAAGTTCAGATTTTTTTAATACTTGAAACTGAAGACAAAAATTGTTCAATTATCAAAAACCGTTGTCTTATATCTGCGGCAGTTCCCTTTTTACTTAGGAGAAAATCAATCTGCTTTAACTGTTGTGTTCCCTTGATTTCCTAGCTTAGCTAGGATAGGATTAATGAAAGCTGCTTAGGTGATGGTGGTGGCTTGTATCGGAGAGAAAATGAGAGTGCATTGGTTTTCTTTCTTTATTTATTTTTTTTTTGCTAATCAAACACACGGGGTTCGTTTCTGTCCTATTAAACTACCGTATGTTTGGAGGTTCATACATAGAATTAAAAAGCATTATCTTAAATTTGGTATCGATTATTAAAAAGAATAGGGTGTAAACTACAGGTCATGTTAAGGTGAAGAGAAGGTTTTTAAACTCTACCAGGGAGTCACTGTTCACGTTCCGTAAATACAAATTCAAACTCTATCTCTTAAATCTTAAGGGAGGGGGGGGGGGAGACTGGCTCAAGTAGCAGAGCGTTGGTTTACCGATTGAGAGGTCCACGGTTCGGAACCCACTATCAATCAAATATGTACTTGTAAAAAATTATTGATTAAAATTATGAGACGTTAGTCTTGGGACCCATCCACACTATAGCGTAAACTATGCTGACTTTGGACGTTAAGCATTTCAACTCAACTCTCCCAGGGATAGATAACAATAATTATAGGGTGTCATGGAGAGAAGACGCACTCAGTAGTAGACTTACATACACCATCTTGAGCGTTACGATTTCCATTAAGAATTTATAAGCCACAGTTTACTACCTAACTTTTCAAAAGCATTGAACAACGTTACGTCTTCTAAGTTAAGAGCTAGCTGGTGAGTCTGTAAAGAACGCTGAAAGAAGTTGTGAAAAATTGATGCGTTCCTTTGTTACATAGAAGCTGGGTTAAAATGAAACTGGGCCTAGAAACTTCGTCGTATTCTTTTTAAAGAAAGTTTTAAAAAAGCGTGTTCCTTTGTTATAATTTGGTTTATCCAGTGTCGTTTTCATAGCGTGTAGATGTATATTAAAGCATAGAAGCTGGGTTCAAATGAAACTGGGCTAAAAGAATTCGATCAAATGTTCCCTTTGTAAAATTTTGTATACACAAAATGCTCACTACCAGAAAACCTTTTCAGCGGCATCAATCGACTACTCAGCGTACTCTTTCCAGGAGAAAATTGCTCTATTTAGTGCAATGCCGCTTAGGCTTTGTCCTTTCTTCTCGCTATTGTTCTTTCCTATTCTTTGTGCGGTGCAATAATCTGGTCCAACTTCAGTATCAAACGGAATCATATTTATCTAAGTTAAAGTGTATAGTGAATAAATAAATAAAATATGTCCTGAGAGCATTTTCGAGTTTTGTTGTTAAAAGCTCTCTAGATTTAATGCCTTTTAGCAGTATAAGAGCAGTGGAGGCCATTTCAGCAGAGATAATTGTATTTTTAAGAATGAGATAAAAGTCCTAGCTCCCCAAGACGATTTTAAATCTAGATAATTTACGTAAATAGATTTTCAATCTAGATAATTTACGTAAATAGATTTTCAATCTAGATAATTTACGTAAATAATTCCAAATAAATTGAAAGTGCTAGCTTAAGAATGCCTATCACAATACCATGGTTTCAGGATTGTAATGGCTTGCGGGAAATCTTGAGGGCTATTTTTTTATTCAGCGAAACAAATGAAGAAGGACTAACCATGTATTCAAACTAGTTGAAAGATAATTCACTTAGGTTACTGTGCGCTTGATGTATTAATGCTATATTATTTTTTGTCATCATCGAGTGACCAAAGCAAGCCGTGTCAATAAATTATACATTTGGGGTTAATCAGTTATTGGTTTCTTAACGTTCCACTTCAGTAGAATGCTAGCAATGCAGTATAGTGGATGGGTCCCAAGACTAACGTCTGACAAATGTACGTGCTGCCTCACAGAGACAGTGAAGGGATACCATGACTCCTGTCTTGGCCAGTCATATTATACTGACACGCGACAAAACAGTAGGGGACAAAATCGGAACAAATGGTTTTCTGCCCAATAGTGGGTTTTGAACCGCGGACCTTTGTCACTTGCGCCAATTCAATCCCTACACTAGGGTTATTAAGTAAAACGATGGTATAAATTTGAATCGCAGACTAAGTGTATTTAAAAAAAAGTAAAAACTACCCTTTAGTTTGAGCCCCAAGCTTACAGCAACGTTATATCTTAATACTACCGTTGAAATAAAATATTGCCCTCGCACACTTAAGTTTGTTCCCTGATACAATAATTTATGAGGATCAATAATGTCCATCAACTTCTGGCCGGACTCATTAGATAGTGCAAGGCAAAACGTATAGGAGATGTAAACAATAGCCCTAACAATTTTGGTGATCAGTCCAGCTGCTAGAGAGATCGATGGTATTTTCTGATCAATCTTCGGACAAGCCTTTGATAGCCATTGACAAAAAACAACTAAGTGCCAACTTTAACAACTATCTGTTATACCTTTTTGAAACATAATTAAAGGGTGATCAATATAATTGTGTCTTGGTCTTCCCTCAATTAAAGCAGTTTTTTGTGGGGGGGGTTTTAAAGCTAAGGCTTGTATCCTTTGAGGTTCTCAATTGTAAACGTATCTGTTAAAATATGCTTAACGTTCCTTATGCAAACACCATACTTTTACATTAGTTTTAGATTCTATTAAGTGGTGGAGTCTTAGTTGATGGAGCTAATAAAAAAAAAACCACCAACAATGAACGTCTTGGATCTGATCTATTGATCAATGTCTTGCACCAGTTAGCGGAGTGCTCTAGCTGATAATCTTTTATACTGTTCTTTTTTTCTTGCCTTTTGTAGCTTGATAGTACAGTACACAAAGGCAAAATCTAACGACAGGCTTCTTTGTCCGCATCTTTATTTGACAAAACCAAGCTCGCATTCATAGTCTCAACTTTTCTGAGTTTTATAAGAACATTTTGGTAGTCCATTCACATTGGGGTGTGCAAAAAATACTCATTCACAAATAAAATGTCATACCCAAATTCTTTTTTTTATTATTATTAAAAAAGTAGTTCACGTTATGTTTGGATTCGGTTGTTACGTTACTTTCGGGTACACAGCAACCGCAAGTTGAACAAAAGTGTTCGAAACAATAGAAATAATAGTACATGATTCCATAAAACTTTATAATATTGGCACAGTGATAGCTATCGATTTGATAAAAATGATATGAGAAATTCAACATAACGAGATGTCAAAGAAGAAAGAAACTTTTAGTTCTGTCAACGGAGAGCTTAATTAAATTCCCTAGCGCTTTTATTTGTTCCAAGACCGTACAACTGTTGATACATTTTCTTCTTGATCTCAACCGTGGTGTATCTTCATCAAAAGAACCAAAAAGTGCATTGATCGATATCACTGACATTTTTTTTGGTTTTGTTTTGCAGAAGAGGGGGGTTCAAAAAGTTATAATCATAAACTGATAATGAGCAAATATAAGTATATAGAGCAATGATCTTGCTTACTAACAGTGTCTTATATTGAAACAACGTTGCTATAAACAATACATGTTCCTTTTCCAATATTAAGTGCCACTTAGTCACATATTAGACTGTTTAAAAAAAACGGAGCAAAAGTTGTTGCCAACTATAATTGAATTTACGATTTTATGTTTAACAATTTTAGCACAAATATATTGTTTATCATACATGTAGTTTAACACAAATATGCTTATTAAAAATGCGACTAAACCTACGGACGTTTTTACTTGAAATCATACAAAGTGAGTTTATTTGTGTCAAAAGTACGTAACTGCCTACAAAAAGTTATTAGAAGGAATCAGAAAACAATATTTTGAAATCTGATGCAAAATAAAAATTAAGAATTGCAATAAATTCTAATTGCTCCGCTCTTCGTTTATACACCCCCTAAAAATCAGCAACTTTGAAACATAATATTAAATTTTGTCTAGAGTACAATGTTTTGCTCTCATACGACTTTCTTTTTTTTTTTAATTTGAAATGCCTTTCATAGTTTACTATGCTACGGGACGAAAGATATAATACCCACAAACCTTCATTTAAAACATTTAAGTAGCATTAATAGCAGCGTGGAAAGTATTACTAACCTAGGGGAAAGATAGGCCATTGAATTCTTCATTTTATTGCTATATCGAAACAAAACAAATAAATTCTTTTTAAGCTGATACGTTCAATATGTTGGTTGTTGTTTTTTTGTCTTGTTGTTGATTTTTTTTCACTTCAGAACAACTAGGAAAAAATGTTGAAAAGTTCAATTGTCTCTCCTCCATATCTAGATCCCTTTTGGGGGGAAAACAATTTCAAATGCTGTTTAAACATCGTATAGGACCACAGGTTATAGATCTCGGATCTTAAGCTCTGAATACTGAGGTATAAAATTTAAAATCGGCAACTCTGAAAAAATAATATCATTCTAGTTATAGTACAATGCTTTGCTATCATAGGACCTGCCTTTTTTAAAATTTGAAATGCCTTTCATAGTTTACTACGGTGATAAAGTTATCATATTCACAAACATCACTTAAAACATTTAAGTAGCATTAATAGCAGCGTGGAAAGTATTACTAACCTAGGGGAAAGATAGGCCATTGAATTCTTCATTTTATTGCTATATCGAAACAAAACACAAAAAATCTTGTCAGGCTGATGCGTTTCATATGTTGGTTTATTTCGTTTTGTCTGGTTGTTGTTTTTTTCACTTAAGAGTATTGATAAAAAGAATGGTGAAGAGTTCAATTGTCTCTCCTCTATGTCTGGAACTTTTTTTGGGGAAAACAATTTCAACTTAAGCTCTGAATACTGAGGTATAAAATTGGGGGTTCTAGGAGCCTTTAACCCAGATAGATAGATAGATAGATAGATAGATAGATAGATAGATAGATAGATAGATAGATAGATAGATAGATAGATAGATAGATAGATAGATAGATAGATAGATAGATAGATAGATAGATAGATAGATAGATAGATAGATAGATAGATAGATAGATAGATAGATAGATAGATAGATAGATAGAGAATGATATTCGCTCTCCCCGTTCTCTCTGCAAGAGACACTGCTGTTTTAAAGGCTTAATAATCATTGAACCTGTGTATAGAAACTGAGAAATACACAAGTAAGAATGTTTTGCTTAAATGTTACTCGTTATCACCTTACTATCAATTAATATTCAAATGCAAATTTAATAAATATAAAATGAAGGCGATTTTACAGACCCAGTATCTGACGTGTCCCAATGGTCCTTCAAACGATGAGGGTATGTGTGGAGGTAGGCGGAAAGAGAACGGGTACATATAACTGCCTTCATTTACACTGATGCTGCCTCTCCTCTCTGTGCCTAGAAATAAAAGAAATTATATTTTGTAGTTTTTAATGAATTAAATGCAAAATGTTGTTATAATTAGTTAATATAAATGATGGTGATGATGATGATGATGATGATGATGATGATGATGATGATGATGATGATGATGATGATGATGATGATGATGATGATGATGATGATGATGATGATG
>RQTK01000592.1:299457-316016 GCA_003991915.1 Elysia chlorotica | reverse complement strand
AGTAGTAGTAGTAGTAGTAGTAGTAGTAGTAGTAGTAGTAGTAGTAGTAGTAGTAGTAGTAGTAGTAGTAGTAGTAGTAGTAGTAGTAGTAGTAGTAGTAGTAGTAGTAGTAGTAGTAGTATGAGGAGGAGGAGGAGGAGGAGGAGGAGGAATTTTACTATTTATATTATTACCTGAGTCTATCATTTCTGTGAAAAACTCTGTAACCAAGAGTTCAGTGAACCCATCTCCCCAATCAGCTGTTCCAACGTAGTAGCCCAAGTATGTCAGGGTCACCTGAGCACGTTTTCTCCAATACTGACCTCAAGCTCTCCACTGCCTCTTGCCTGTCCTGGCCATTGGTTTGGTTACCATAAGGATACATAAATAAAGGTATAAGCCGGTTGGAACTGGAAACCATGTTTATCATGATTTGGTTTTATATGATTCCCGACATCTAAGGAATTTGTTTTGTTTCTTAGCTTTACTATTATCTCTCCCACTTTCCATCTCAATCTTCCTCTCTCTCTCCCCCCCTCTCTCTCTCTCTCTCTCTCTCTCTCTCTCTCTCTCTCTCTCTCTCTCTCAGTTTGACCTGCCCAAGTTTCGTTCAGACTGGCCTGCGAAAAATCAATAGAGAGAGAGAGAGAGAGAGCCATGCCCCAAAGTCTACAGGTGAACATCCTCGAGTTTCATTTTCCAAGCCCGAACAAGAGAATATGGTCACGCTTTTTTGATAAATGAACTTTATTGTGCCTTCAATAAATATTTTTGCTTCTTTTTCCATAAACCATATAAGACAAGTTGATGTTCATTCGGAATTTAAAGGTAGGCTCATATTCATGTATGTTGATTATCATATTGAAATTTTGTTTATAAATTTCAAAAATGTAAGATCTGTTGTGGTGAGATGTATCTATCTTTTTCGAAGATACATTTTTCATTTAATTATTTACAAAAATGTTAACCACAGCCTAAACGAGATTGTATAGGTCTTAAGGTTACGCTTTTGTCTTTTAGTGATCGTGGGAAAATCGTATTATAATGGAGCTAAGCCCACAATTGATAATTAGGGTAAAGGCTTTTTAGAAAGCTCCACAAAAATGTGTGATGCATTAGTTAAGTGAAATAGATTTACGTGGGCATAATCGTTCAGTCAGTCAGTCAGTCGGAGTTCCTTCTATTTTCAGAGGTTTTTGACATGATCTTCCATTTTTCCCGTTCAAGCGCAAACTCGATTTTTATTTCAGTCGAGTCCTCCACGTTCTTGACCCAACTTATCCACCTCCTTCCTCTACCCCTTGTGCTTTCCACTATACCCCTTTATGATCTTCTTCTGCAATGAACTTTGCCTTTTTACATGTCCGTAAAAATTATTTTTCTCTCTTTCACAGTTTTGAGGAGCTGTTTTCGCTTGCTATTCACCATCTTCAGGTTATGCAAACACACTCTATTTTTTCTCCTTGAGCCTGTTGAGCCAAAAATTGAGAAGAAAATTCTTAGCCATCCGACATTTAAATGTACAAATGAGAATTTTCTGACAGAAACGAAGCTGATACTAGGCTATGCAATAAATACTGATATTTTAGCGCGCAAATTTTAACGCACACACTGCACCGTTTCGTCAAAATGCTTGGTTACATTGTAAGATCATAGGATGAAATTAAGCCCTATCAATGATTTGTAAACACAACTAAGAGCATGTGGGTAGATTTTCTTATGACGGGTGAAAAATTCCAAACATAAAATTAGAACTAGCAATCATTTTAAACGCAAAAAACGAGAAAATAAACCAAATGTTTACAGTGGTGTCGTTTTTCACTGCTAGATCTCTTTGTGAAAACCTTTTTAATTTCTAGAAGTATGGATTCTGAAGAAACATAATTTTGAGTTCTAGGACACTTCAAATTCATCTACAACCCTTCAGTTTTGTCCTACCATCAATACCCCCAAATTTCGTGGTTTTTCAACTTGTAATATTAACTCTAGAAAATTTTCTTCACAATTAGATTTCAAAGTTTTATCTTGGGCCTACTATTTAATCCCGATTTATATAATTTTAATGTTTGAAACTTAACGTCTTGAAAATGTTGGCCTCATCTATTGTGGCCTGTCTCTGAAATTCCAAAAGGCAATACAGTTATGTTGGCCTGTTTTGTGGCCTGTCTCTGAAATTCCAAAAGGCAATACAGTGTTGTATTTTCGGAAAATTTAATAAGACGTCTGTGCATGTTCAGCTTACATAGAGCGCTGAAGAAACAACGCAATCTTGAGGTGCGCTCGCTTTTAAATCTTTTTTTTCTGGGGGATTTTCTGAGCACGCTACATTTTAAAGGTGATTATCATTATTTGTCATTGAGGAAGTCGGAGATCTAAAGAAGAGTACAGGCGTTGAACTTGAAGTCGTTAAAATTTTAGCAACATAATTTAATTTAATTTTATGTCCTGTTGCCAGTTGGTGACATATCTCTTTAAAAAACTCATAATTTTATAAGATGTATGATGTCTCATGTTGTTATAAAATAAGTAAAATATCGTCTACGCTTCTGTTTTGTATGCATGCATACAGCATTGAATATTATTAAATTCCATTGCCCAATGGTGAGCGTCTGAGTAATATTCTTTTTCAAGCATTTTAATAAGACATAAAAGAGTTAAATCAACGACCTAAAACCATTAATTAAGCTTTTGCTCTTATATTTTCTGAGTATTGTGATTTTTTCGCAATACCTGTTCCCTTTTTCAGAAAATTATGTCCTCTGATGAGAAGAGAAATAGAATATTAAGATCAAATTATAAAATTCTTCCCGAAGTCGTCCAGAAAGATTATCTGGGTTCACGGCGGTTCCTAATCCAAATACTTTTTAATTTTCTTTTTAATTTATTCCTGTATTGATTTCAATCTCGTGCTCTCTATGCAGAGAGAGAATGTAGTTTCTGAAGGTGTGTTGTTCTCTGTCGTAACCGAGATCCGACAGAATTTATTACATTGTATTTAGTCCAATTTTGTTTCCTACTGGTTGAATCGATGTCAGTATAATGTGACCGACTGAGGCAAGAGTCCCAACTTGTGTGTGTGTGTGGGGGGGGGGGGTACCAAATAAAACTTTCAAATATTAGTCTAGGGACCCCTCCACGATATCTTTTTGCCGCTGGCGTTTGGTGTTAAAAAGAACAAACTCAACTCTATACCAATGCAAATTTTAAACTGAGATCATCTGCAGTTTTGGACACTTAGTTTATTTTTACTTATCATAACGGGAGGCCTTACCTTAACATAAAATTATCCAAGTGTTCCTTTTTTCCTTTTGGGTGTGAATGTTTAACCCTTTCTCAAATCCTATCTCTAATTATTGTTCGCTGAAGTGATCTTTCCATTAAATTTGTGTTTGAACCGCTTTAATAGTTCTCTCTTTTTCTTACTGTCAATAGGTTTGCGGGCGTGTGTTTTCTCATTCATTGGATTTCTAACAGGCTATTTGTTCAAGTATAACAAATCCTACGCACTACCAAATGGACCATCCAGGAATTGAACTCAAACACCCCACCTCTTGCATCAGTAGTTCACACATTCTTGGTAATTCCCGCTTTGTCTATGTGTGCCAGAAGATAGACTCGGGGCCCGTCCTCAATACAACCTTTTTTCTCTGTTTTATTTAGGAAAGGGGGGGAGGAGGCAGAAACTTTTAACTTATGGAAATTCAAATGGCTATCGCTAAAATTTTCCCATGTCATGTCCCAAAACCTATTCCTAGTGTGCGCACCATTTTTGGAGATTTTTAAAGAATTATAAAAGGTAAAAACTTTGATGTTTATTGGTTTAAAAAAAAAGAAGACGTGCAGTTCACTGTAAAGATAATAATGCTGGCATAATGGCATGATGTGCACAAAAGTGTGGGCGTTGAAACATTTAAAGAGATTATCTTATTTTTGTTATTTATATTGACATTAAAGCTGATCGTGTTGGTACCAAACTGAGAGGCTTCCGAATAAAAGCCCAGCGCTCTTTCAATTATGCGAGTGGCCCCGTTCCCATCTCCTCCCATCTCCACCCCCACCCCCACACACACACCTTTCATCAAGGTTCCATAAGAGCATGATAAGACTACAACATGATTTTCATTGTCATGTGCCGGACATCAGATTAGGAGTAGCTGGCAAGACCCAAAGCTGTGATGTCAAAGGAACATGATAACGGACTAGGGTCGTAAGTACCACGTTGTGATAGATTACAACACTCGTCGTAAGCCTTCTTTTTTGCATTGCTTTAAGACGAGTCGTAAGCTTATCGCAGTGTTGTACATACAACCCTAGACCCACAATGCGGTAAGGTCCATGTCCGCTTAGTCTATTATCAGAGCTGTGTTTACATTGCAGCAATGCATGTAAATAGGTTTCAAGGCCAAAACTTGTTTGGAGGGGTCAATGGGTAGGGTGTAATCTGTATTACAGATTTTTTTTTTTTTTTTTTTTGGGGGGGGGGGTTGTTCGTTTGTTGTTTGTTTTTGTTTTGTTTTGTTTTTTAGGGGGGGTGCCACCTGTTGATTTCGGTAACCTCCTAATGTGAATGGCCAATTTATCGGTTATCTCGCTTTTAAATGTATGTTTATTGTGACTTGAAGAGTTAAATAAGAACTTAAGTTCGCTTTCTTCGACCAAAGTTTGATTATGATTGAGGCGTCATTATAAGCAAGCCACGTCACTGAAGCAAACATTAATACTTAGTTATACCATTAAACTATCGAGCAACGTTAGCACAGTTGAGTGAACAATAAGCAATATCTAATTATCATTATGGCGTAATATATGACGTGTACCCTCATTATCGTAATACGTGTTCTCTTCAGTCATTTGGACTGAGTGGGGAGGGCTCGGTTTGGACCTAGGAAAGGGAAATCATGAAAGTTAAACAACGGAAAGACCAATGAATGTTGGTGATGTAATTATAGTATTCGCTGGCTATTTTTATTTTTTATTTATTAGAGTGCATTTCTATGCAGACAAAAGAAGAATCCTTATTTATTATAATTATTAATTATATACTAATATGGATCCGAGGATTGGGCTGTTTCAAAACAAATACTTTTGCAGAAGAAACTGGTCTGGCAGTGCGAGAGGGCTTTGCCGTCAACACTACAAAATATGGCACTTGATGGATGGATGGATGGATGGATAGTATAATTTACTACAAATGTTCTGTCGCATATTTAAAATTTGTAGCATCATTACTTTAACAAGGTAGTTAACTTTTCGGTTTAAATTTATTGATTTATATTTTAAATATCATGAGAACAAAAATATTGAAGAAAAAAATGCTGCTTGTTTTCTAAAAATGCCTGGTCGAAGAAACAAAACACGTTTATTGTTTGCTCTTTACTGTAATATTAGTGACAGAAAGGTGTGAGAATATTTACTTTTTGTGGTTGATTTCACTGTTATACCTCAGTTTTATACTTGTGGTGTTTCTTTCTACCTTTTTTTAACATAATGTGAGAGTCTCCTTCGTCAATATTATTACATTTCTTTTCTGTAAACATACCTCCCATTTTCAATAGCTAGAAGTACAGTGTGACTTGCAACCGATATTATGTTTTTTAAATAATGTGAACTTGTCTTGCTATTAATTTTTAATGTGTGCATTTCCATCGTTACTGTCGAAAAATAGCGACACAAGCGTCGATAGATTGAGCCATTATTAATGACGATGTGATCAATCACTGTTTGTCTTAATTTGTTGACACACTCGTCACTTAACGTTTTTAAAATCATGCGGTATAGGCGTTGACATTTTAAGCTAGCATCGTGGCGAAAACGTCCATCGTGCTTAAATGTAATTTAAAAAAATATTTAGAGAGAAACTTATCTTCTTAATAGATCTAAATGTAGATAGTTTCTTCATTCAACTCACGTTGATAGAAAGAAGACGCATTTCCGAAACATCCTGTGAAGTGATTCTAATCTAAGTCGAACAGTTCAAATATGCAAAAAGATTTACCCTTGGACCCACTCCAAATCTCCAAATCAACTTTAAAAAATCGTATCTAGCTGTTAATAAAGTGACAACTAGATAATCACGCCGGCGTAACAGAACTGGCATAGATCTGCCAAACGTGTGCCAAAAAGCCGTATCTGTATACATTTTGTTGCACCTTTTTTTAGTTTGTCACCAAACTCCACCATAAGGCGACTAAATCGGACAAAGGAAGTTTGTTGGTTTCGAACCGTAGGCCTCACGATTGAGAGATCAATGCTGTACCACGTGTGCCAGTTCGCTTGCCTTTTGGGCTACACAGGTATACCTTGATACCTTGATGCCTGGTTAGGTTGGCAGCTTGGCAACTTGATCAGAAAAGTAAAGAAATTTCAGTGCAGCCTTTAAAAAAAAGGTCTCATAGTCATTTTCGTTTGATCGTGAAAGCCATAAATAAAGAATTAAACACTCACTAGGGGTCGTAGGCACGACGTAGCGGTAGCTTGCGACTCATCGTAAGCCTTCTTATTCTCATGTCGTTACAACAAGTCGTAAGCTAGCACGACATTGTACTTACTATCCCTGATCGATAGCGATAAGTCGGTTTAATTCTTTGATAACAGGGAAACTAGTTTTAACATGAACTATTCTTTTAGGAAAGCGAGCCTACTCTGTGTGTACGTTATTCAGGTGACACGTTTTTTTCAAAAGACACCTTTCAGATTATCAAGGGATCTATTTGCAACTATATACAAACGCAATACAGCGTATGTTTGCACCTGAGTGGTATTTAACTTTGATTTATGAATTACAGACCTGTATTGATATCGTTATGTGGGGGTGAGAATTAACTAGTTCTATCTCTACTTTTCATCTGAGGGAAACGATTTTAAATTGTTAATGATTCAGTTTTAAACACAGATTTGTTGTGCCTGCAGTTTTAAACATATTTTGTTCCTTTTTTACATAGAACTTAAAACCCCTGTGACTTTAACCATATTGTTCCAGTGACATGTGGAGATGGAGCTATCTTGTTCTCCACTTGCGAAAATTTGTCTGACAAAAACCAACAGATTATGGTGTATGATCTGACGTATACCTAAAGGTTGAATGCTCACGTGTCAATGTTATTACGCTTTCAAGCTCTTGGTATATTATTACTCTTTGCAATATTTCGATTTAATTAAGAAGGGATTTTTTTTTTCATTTTGTATCTACATATTATACCTCGGTACTAAATTAAGGACGTGGATATTTTTGTTCTATTGTAGAAACAAATTCGCCGAGATGAAGAAAATGACATGTTTTGCATCAGTCTTTTTATTACTGTTCCTACGGTACGGGTAGATGTCACGCACAGCTCGAATTTGATTTACTTGTACTTTGTTCTCATGCTCCAGATTCTAGAGGATTCCCGCAGAGTTGTGATTGTATGATGCGTTGCTAGGCATCTACATTTGAAATTACTGCTGAAGCAGTGACATAATTAGCAATCAGTATTGTGGCAATGCATCGTCGCTGACGGATCATCACGCTGAGATTGTGCAAAGTTATCTGAGCGGTGCTGATCGACATACAACGCAGGTCTGAAATTCTCTTACAAATATCACTTATTTTGGGTGACAATTTATATGGTATATTAAAAAAAATTCTATATCGCCGCATTTGTTATATAACATTGCAGTTTCCTGTTTGTCCTTATTAATTGAATATATTATTTTTCTACCAACATTATCGACAATATATACAATTTATGTTTAATGGATTTTAAACATAATTATCTCAAATCTTTAGAATCCTTACATAAAAAACTTCAATTAAAGAGCGATCACGTCCATTTATTAAATTGCTATCCATATCTGTTTTTCCTTGCAATTCTGTCCTCTCACAAGTGCACAATAACACGGCTTTATCATACATGTAATAATTATACATTTACCCAATTCATGGCGTTTTAAAATCATCAGGCAAGATGGCCGTGCGTGAGGGGGGTTGGGGCTGGGTCGTGGTGCTTTGCTGCTTCTATCAACATATGTTTGCTGCGTCCGCCGTCTACTCTCTGAGTGTTTATTACATCTCCTGGGTGGAGGACTTCGAAACTGGCCGAGGAATCACATCGTGGGTGATGACCCTCTCCATGGCTTTCAGCATGGGCTCAGGTGAGAGATTGATATCACAATACTATTGATTTGGGTTCGTGTAGTAAATGTTTTCGCCACTAAGCATTACTCACCGCTGACGCTCTTGCTTGACCATCTGCTTCGAACATCTAGCTCAACAGGAAATCATATTCCCTGTTGCGTCAATAGGTGGGCACAGAAGAGACAGGGCGGGGTGGGGGAGAAATAATCGCTTCAAAGAAAACCATTTCGTATACACATAGTGCCAGGACTACTGCTGTTTATATTATCCAGAGATTTTAAAAATCAGCTAGATTGCGCCTTTCATTCTACTTAAGGACTCCAGGGGTTTCATATTGCCTCCTGTCGACGACATTACTGATAAATTGACGTCAATGGATGCGTTATCATTTGTATTTGTTTACGTGAAGTTTTAACGGGTTAGAAAGATATATGAATAAAACGAAAGAGGAGGAAAGGAATACAAAATAGGACGAAGAATGAGGAGAGCAACGCTGATTAATTTCCATTTGCCATCAGTATTCGTATTGTTTTTGTTCGTCCAGCAGCGTGTACCATTCATATTACTAGCAGTATGTCTTTTGTGAAAAGACTCTTGGAAATGTGTTTTAAGGCGTAAATGTTTGTGGAAATGTTCAATGTTTTATTGTGTTGTTGTTGTTGTTGTTGTTGTTGTTGTTGCTGCTGCTGCTGTTGTTGTTGTTGTTGTTGTCTTTATTGTTTCTGTTATTGTTTTGGTGTTTTTTTTCCTTTGTTGTTTTTATTGACTTTATTCTTCACTCCAGCTGTAAAAAAAGATTTTCTTATCTCGTTTATAAGACTCTAAAATTTATAGTACTTTAGAAATTAGATTTAAAAAAAGAATCTATAATATTTAAGAGCCTAGATAAATCAGTTTACAAGTGACTTATGAGACCGACGCTTGGCTTCCAGGTCCAGTCGTGGCCAGCCTGAGTGCCAGGTTTGGCCATGGGCCCGTGGTCATCGCTGGGGCCGCCATCAGCGCTTTGGGATTCTTCGCCAGCTGCTTCGTCACGTCCGTGTACGCCCTCATAGCAGTCTTAGGCGGCGTCGCTGGTGGGTCCATCTTCTGTGTGTGTCCTCACAATTTGTAAGGATTTTGTTTCTGTTTTGTACTGAAAATAAAAACCAGTAACGCCCCCAAAAAAATGTCTGTTCGTAAAAAAAAACTTGCTTTTCCATGTAGATTGTGGCTGGGAGGTTCATCTTTTATGTATGTTTTTATTTTGTAGTGAACGGGGCTCAGTAGGACAAAACATTTTGTATACTAAAAAAATATTTTTTCCGAGTTCTTGGTGATTATGTTAAAATTTGGTGACAATTCCATGCTATCGTTACGAAGTTATTGTCCATTAAAAGAACCCTTTGTACATATGTCATTAAACAACATTAAGGTTTTTGGGGCAGACTATCCTTTTTTTACATTGATAACTGTAGATTTTATAACAGTGGTATTCAACGCAAAGATACCATATTATCTTCCACTTGTTTTTTCTCAGGAGTCGGCCAAGGCATGCAGTATCTGCCATCTCTGGCTCTGATTCCGTTCTATTTCCAGAAGAAGCGTTCGTTCGCGATGGGCCTGGCAGTGTGCGGGTCTGGAGTGGGCACCTTCCTCTATCCGTCTTTCCTGATCTGGCTGGAGGAGCAGTTCACCTGGAGGGGCGCGATGCTCATAGTGAGCGGGCTCATCCTCAACGTGGCTGTCTGCGGGGCTCTTTTACGACTTCTAGAGGCCATAGAAGATGACGAGGACTTAGGAAAAGAGCTCCAACAGGAAAATGAAGAAGTTATTCAGGTAAAATACGAGGTCGCTGATGATAGTGGCAGTCCACTCGATGGAGACAAAGACAAAATTATTTTACATCCAAGCAAAGGAAACATTGACGTGGAAATTCAGAGCCTTTTAGGCCTGCACGACACAGACAACGAGGAGGATGAAGACAGCAGGGAAAAACAAAAACTAATGCGTTTAGTCAAAGCACCTTTGTTTTCAAATGACACCATTGCGAGTTTCTCATATGTTTCACAAAACGGACAGTTGTCTAGCCCTCATAATCAAAGTAATGGGCACATGCCCATGCAGTCTTCAGCGTCCAGACTATCATCTGGGAATGTACGCCTTCCAATACAACTTAAGAGTCCTATCAAGCAAGGTCTGGCTCTGCAGCGTCTAAAACACAATGCTGCCCCACGCAGTAACAGTTTGCAGCAGTTGAGAATGTCACAGTCGGAAGTTTCCTCACAAAGACACAAATTCTCGAGCGTTTTTGAACTGTGGAAAGGTTCGAACACTGATAAGAGCTCGGCGTATCTCTCTACATCTGCGTCTCTTGTTCGTAAGCCTAGTTCTAATAGAAGTAATATAGACTTTCTTCTTTCCAACAGCATCTTTGATTTGGATGAAGCAGAGAAAAAGCGAAACAATTTTCTACGCCAGCTCCTTCATCAGGATAACCAGGACGCACACTCATCACATGCTCCTTCAAGGTACAACTCTGCATGGGTTCTTGATATTCAGGTTTCTGAAACTGTCCCAAGACAGAACCCCGACGACTCATCTGTTAAAGACAACGACAGTTTAGCTCATCTCCCTACAAAGCCAAAGATCTGCTGCTTTTGTCTACAACTGCACTCCCACTTCAAAATCTATTTGGATCTCATGAAAAATCCCATTTTTGCAACATTTTCCTTGGTAAACTTTCTGAACAGCTTGACGTACCTGATGCCTGTGGTCTACATAGTAGACCGAGCAGTGGACAACGGCGTGGACAAGGGAGATGCTGCGCTGGCTTTCTCCATGTACGGAGCCGGCAATCTGATTGGTCGTGTGGCGATTGGGCTGCTCGCTGATCGAGGCTTGAACAGTCTCCTCCTGGGCGCTGCTTGCCTCATGGGCTGCGGGGTCTCCACCTGCCTGAGCCCATTGTGCGGGGCCAATGCTATCTTGCATGGTGTCTATGGTTTCATTTTTGGAACTGGCAGCGGTATGTTCGTTTGAGTGTATATGATATGATTTTCGTGCTGTTGTTGTTTTTGTTTTTTGTGTGGGCAAGTAGTCAACTTAGTTAACTGATGCTTGTTCTACACTATTTAAATGATGCTTGTTCTACACTATTTAAATGATTGAATTCCACTGTGTTAAATTGCCTTAGGTTTGGTAACGGCCTTATTTGAATATAATTTGACTGAAGCAAAAGGTGTTGTGCATTGCCGATGTTACCTAAAGATTTACATATGTGAAACATGTAACATTTATGCAGCAGGGTACTTAATATGTTTTCCCATCCACCAGGCGGCTTCGTTACGCTGACACCTTTAATTCTCGTGGACCTGCTGGGACTGTCGATGGTGAGCCGGTCGTACGGCTTCACCCTCATGTTCCAGGCCATGGGCTACGTCGCCGGCACCCCAGTGGCGGGTTAGACCTAACATCCAGATTTATGTCTAACTATAAGCATTAAAAGTCTACAAATTAAGGACATGCTCCATGATTGTGCTCTCGTGTCATGGTTTTGTGAAAAAGTTAGTATACCTACACTATGTAACTAATTCAGTTTGTAGTATAGTTCAACAATCACACTACTTAAACATTACGCCTATCATCATCACTGCTACCGTCCCCATCATCACCATCAGAATTGCAACTTTTTCGTCACTATCAACGTTGCTGTCTTTGTCATCGTCTCACCTTAACGT
This sequence comes from Elysia chlorotica, assembly GCA_003991915.1. Classification (NCBI taxonomy): domain Eukaryota; kingdom Metazoa; phylum Mollusca; class Gastropoda; family Plakobranchidae; genus Elysia; species Elysia chlorotica. Next base: position 304,205 of record RQTK01000592.1, on the reverse strand, counting down.
TCGTGATATCTTCGTCACTTCATGACCTAGTTAGTAATTACCTTATTACCCTATTACCTTATTACCCTAACTTCTATAACAAAAAAATATGCATCCCCTTACAGTTTCTACATGTTTTTTTTCAGGTTGCATATTCGATGCCACCAAGAGCTACACGGTATCCTTCATCCTTCATGGAGCTGCCATTGTCGTCTCGGCCGTGATTCTCGCCTCTCTGAGGTTGCTTGCGATACGTTCGCTGAGAAGGGATGCTGCTGCTGCTGCAGCTATCTATGAGGAATGCTGTGATGAGCTCGACTGCAGTGCTGACAACAACACTCACGCTCCCGCAGTTCTGGTTAATGGGAGGCTGTCCAATGGAGATGTTAATCACCTTGGTACAGGAGGTCTCACTCTAGAAAGTTCCTTGGCAGGCAGTCAAAATTGCTCTGTAAACCTTTCTCCTAAGCACAACGTTTGAAACATTGACAAACATTTTTAATGTTCAAGCAGCTTTAAGATATGTTTAATGTAATGCTTATTTTTTTATAAATATTAAAAAGCTAAGTTTGACATTTGTGTTTTTGAGAGTAAATATTTTTTTTAATTAAACCATTTCAAAATTGCTTTCCTTATATTAACTTAGGAAAATCGTTACAATGCCAGGAGTTGTTCTGTATGATTGCTGCCTTATATTAAGGTTTACATTTTTACCCTGATGTATTACACCATAACTTTAAAATGCTTAAAACGAGACATACAAGCAGTGTGTTTTCAAAAGGAACGAATACATTTTAACTGTTTTATTATTACTTGTATTATCATCATTATCATCATCATCATCATCATCATCATCATCATCATCATCATCATCATCATCATCATCATCATTATCATCATGATCATCATCATCAATGTAATGCTTATTTTTTTATAAATATTAAAAAGCTGTTTGACATTTGTGTTTTTGAGAGTAAATATTTTTTTAATTAAACCATTTCAAAATTGCTTTCCTTATATTAACTTAGGAAAATCGTTATAATGCCAGGAGTTGTTCTGTATGATTGCTGCCTTATATTAAGGTTTACATTTTTACCCTGATGTATTACAACATAACTTTAAAATGCTTAAAACGAGACATACAAGCAGTGTGTTTTCAAAAGGAACGAATATATTTTAACTGTTTTATTATTACTTGTATTATCGTGATCATTATCATCATCATCATCATCATCATCATCATCATCATCATCATCATCATCATCATCATTTATTATTATTATTATTATTATGTTTGTAACTATTGTTATTGTTAATGCTGCTAATGATTGTGGTAGATGTACCAATAAGTTGTCGTCTTTTGTTCCTACCTATATAATGGAAATAACGTTTTTAATAATTAAAAAAAATCTGCATGACATTTCACTGAAAGGCATTGAATTGTTTTAAATAAATATATTTTTTTGAATGTGAGATTTTATTGAAGGAATTTTGCGATATTGGTTACGAGTACGCTACTGTTTGGCGAGTACGAGGCTTAGAGTCTAAATTATTCTAGTTATTTCTAGAATCTTCTTGGGGGTTGAGTTGGTATAGAATAGCGGGGACGGTTCATGTTTTGGATATGTGAGCTAAAATCTAAGCCCCGTTCTCGATTGTTATCCTATAAGCTAGAAGGCCTAGAGAGTTTTATATCCCTGTCTTGTTCACAGAGTATGATAGAGGAGTGATTTGGAAGGGGGGGTAGCGCGAGAAGTGTTTAAATTTTGATCGTGTTGCAATTTCTTGCCACAAGGAACGCTGTTATTCTGCTGTTGGTTTGATCCATTATATATCTACACATATTGTCAAGTACTGATTTAGATCTACACGTTCTTGAGTTGTATTCTTACCCCTCAGACAAGGTGTTCATTAATAAAGTTAAATTATTACGTTTCTACTAAAAAGTTCTAGTATTAATTTTATTATTTTTCAAATTTTGACAAGATTGTGTGTCCGAGTCTAGGTGAACTATATCCAACAAATTGACCTAAAACAGGGACATGCTTTATCGAGTCAAAGCCACAAATTTCGATTGACAGATTTCATAACTCATTGTCTGTAAATCAAGTGTATAATGATCCATCTTTAAATGGCAACGTCAAAAACAAAGTTCCCATCTGGAAGGATAAATTGCACAATGCGATAAGTTATAACTTTGAGCAAATATGTGTTTAAATTGAGTATTTGTTTTGGAGCAAGTGTTTGCTTATGAAAAAGTATAATTATGTTCATACTTTATCAGTCTTATAATGCCGACGGTATTTTATCCTTATAATTATTTTTTATCAATAATTAGACACTTTTCTTCGTCTCAAACTTAGACATCCGTCAAATCCAAACAGCCCCACCCTAAAATTTCAAATTTTACAGTAAAATTACAAATGAGCCAGCGAAAATTTTAGGGTCATAAAGCTATTAACATCAACGCCTAATATATTTTTGATTAATCAATGTTATCAGACATAATTACCAATCCATCTTATTTTCACGGTCGGAAATCTATTAAATAGTTATAGAAAAAAGAGGTGTGTTCAACAGTAAAAAGTAAAAAATGTTCACACATTAATGATATGTATTGTAAGGTAAATGGACATTTTTATCGAACTTGAACGTTTTAAATTCTGTTTTTGTTTATGTTTTGTTTTTTGTTTTTGTTTGTGTTTTGTTGTTGTTGTTGTTGTTGTTGTTGTTGTTGTTGTTTTTTTGTTGTTGTTGTTGTTGTTTTTTGTTGTTGTTTTTTTGTTGTTTTTTTATTAGGAGGGGGGCAGGTGTTTGTTTTGTTTTGTGAGACTTTTCTGACATAGCTAACCCTGAGATTGGCAAGGATTTAACCTACTAGGCCTAGGCCTATCTGGATGTAGATCTAGATCTAAATAGACAATATATTTTGTACTTATCTTTTTGGGGAATATAAGGCTCGTTTTTGGGCCCGATTCCGAATGACTCTTAATGTAGTCATGCTCATTAATTACGATTGTACTTAATGATTTTTCTGTTCAAAGACGTGGGGTAAGTTTTGTTAGCAGTTACATATACACAGACAATAGAAAAACTTACTTATTAGTTCAGCACTTCTGAGTACACGACGTCATTTGAAAGATGGAGATGTTTTGTCTTACATTTTCTAAAAAATGTTTGCTAATCAATAAGTTTTTTTATTGTCTGTGTAAATGTAACTGCTAACAAAACATACCTGTTCAGTTAACAAGGCATTGGCTAATCATAATATAACTAAAGATGTGCAGAATATATCATGATTTTCAAACTTGATAATTGCAACAGCAGACTGAATATCTAAATTACGCTTCTGCCTGTAACTAACTAATCCCCCCTGTAAATTATCGGTCCAACTAGAATTTCAATGCGTAATTATGTCCTTTGAATGGGTTTCAACTTAGGGGGAAAAATAGCAACTTGAGAAAACACATTTAAAAAGATGACTCTTCCTAGCTTTTTTTTAAATGTCAAGACTTACACTCTCTCTAACCTCTCGTGGAAGAGGATTCCAAATCTGTGGTTCATGACACTGAAATGACTGGTCGCCAAGTGATTTCAAATTAGTTTTAGGCGTAAAAAGCAAAGTTTTATTACTTGTAGGTCTTCAACAGTGCCTTGCTCAGATTAAGGTCCAAATGTTCTTGTAAATATTGCGGGGCGAAATTATGCAAGCACTCAAAAAGAGTATTCACTTATTTCTTTTATCGGCGACCAATGTTAAGACTTTAATAAGGGCTCTAAAATCTCTTTTTTTCTTGTAAACAACCTTGGCTTCATGATTTTGGACTTCCTAAAGTTTGTTTTGTCAGTCCACTGAGTGATCAGAGAGTAGTGCATTGCCAAGTCTAATTTGGATAGAACCAGAGACACCCCTTATTCTTACAACAACAGCAAAGGAAGGTATCTTGTAATGTGACTGATACGGTTTATCTTAAAATAAAACGTTTTATACAACGAACCGACTTGATCACTCATAGTTAGAGTTTGATCAAAAAATATGTCTAGATTTTTCGCCTTTTGAGATGGTAAGAGAAATAGAGAGAATTGTCATCGATTCCAAAATTTCATATTATTTTCAGTAAAACAGAAAACAGCCTTTGAGTCGTAGGTGCACTTTTCTCGCTAATCTATGCAGGCTACTGATTTTATTTTTTGTTGATACAGTTGGCAATTAAATTAGTTTAACTTTTCCCAACATAAATGTTGGTGATTTCATGATAAAGTTTTACAATCCTCAGGTTGCTGAAACAATCTTAGTCGAGCCTCAGACCTCCTACTTGTGGATCCAATGATCTACCGACTGAGCTATGCGGCGCCTTCTTACAGTTCAAAGTTCTTTGGTTTATGGGTTATAGACTGATACACCCCACAAAAGTGGGGAAAGAAAGGTCTTTAGTTTGTAGCTAACACATACTTCACACAAATACCTTTTTGGGTTCCAGAACGGGATCTAATATTTTCATGATCAATCTGCCTAGTATTAGTAACAACACATGATGGACAAATAAAGACAATTTATACACATTAGATTACAAAGTGCACGATACACAATTCAAATGCAATTTGGTTAATTAAGTTACAGATGGCACCAATAAAGGCTAAACGCTTCAATGTTTAAAAAAATTAAAGCTGTATTTTCATTGTGTCACAAAATAGTGCAAGTTGTGAGAATAGTCATTTTCCTAATTACTTCCTTTCGGGCTCCCATCGATACTGTATAGATTANNNNA
>RQTK01000592.1:288721-299368 GCA_003991915.1 Elysia chlorotica | reverse complement strand
GANNANNNNATGGTAGCTTGATCTCTGCAGTGGAAGAATCGCACGCCTTATCATTCTACAATAGCGTTCACAAAATACAAAAATTATTGCTTTAAAAGATTTCAATGAAATGTGATTGAAAGATATGCGTTTTATAAACATTAAGTGAGATAAGGGTTTGATTTTTTTTTTACTTCAAAGCTTCTTTCACCCTGCGTTTTGATTGGTTTGAGCGAGTATAATGTTGAAAGACTCTTCAAAGCCCATGTAGAAAACCTCTTTCAGCGTCTTCCGGAGCTTTGGATTATTTGGCCAACTAATTCAAGGAGATCTACAAACATTGAGCCCACACAAACTTTTTAAATCAGGACCTTGGCAAATTAGATAAGGTTTTAGACACATTTAATTCATTAAATGAGTACTATCTAAAACAGACTGTCAATAAATAACGTCTATCAAGGCGAGTGTAAAAGTTAGATCCTGTGTGGTGTAATCGAAAAAAAAGGATTAAACACACTTTACTTCCGATTGTTTCCGATTGTTTCCTCTTTCTGAGGTTTTCTCTATGGATTTACACCATCTTGATTTGTATATCATTGTATATACAGCAGTTACATTAACTGGCGAATAGTTGTCTCTGATTAGATGATCTATACGAATATTTTATTGATTTTTGTTACGAAATGCACATGCATTGAACTAGTGCTTAAGTAGGTAAAAAGTACTTCTACTATAATTCTTAATACGTTTGTTTGTAGGACCAGATAGATTGCTATGAACGGATTACACAACGCACATTGTGCAGAGTCGGTGAAATGCGTAGGGTTATAATATTGTACCTTTGATACCCTGTGTCAGTCTGGAAAGGCCGGTAATTAGCAAGCAATGTCCTAGTAATTCGAAAACTTTTTATTTCCCTTGAGAAACAGTTGGCCTGTGTGTATTCTCCTGTAAGGCTAAGTCCCAATGACTATGATGATAGATTTTTTTGTTTCATGTACATACATGCATTAGAACACGGGCAATGATTACGTACAACACAGATTCACCCGTTATGACCCCATGTTGTGCATTCGTTCTCAACGGAATCATATATTTGAATTATAGCTGCGAAGGTTTAAAAAAACACCCATACATCTCGGAAAGATAAGCTGACGACAATGACGTGTGTTAATTTGTTTTAATGAAGCTTTATATGCTTTATATTCTTTCATTACCTTTTTTCTAACACATCTTTAATGCTTGCTATATCTTCTCATTATCTTCTTTAGTTGCATCAGTCACATGAATACTAATATTATTAGATCGATTGTCCAGATCGCAATCAGCGCATTCCTTGGTGGTATCTACTTGGGCAGGGCCGTAATGATTAGTTGCGCCATCGGCACATTCTTCTTTTAAATTAACATCTGTAAAATTGTCATCTTTATCCTCATTATTTACATCAGCATCACTGACGTCATCAGCCAAGGTAGCAGCGCGCCTGCGCGAACGAACTAAAGCTATTTTTATCCCTAGAAAGATGAAGGCAGCTAAGACGACCATTGCACCGTGGATGATGAAGGACATGGTGTAGCTTTTTGTGGCATCAAAAATCCAGCCTGCAGATAAATGCGGGGGAAACATAGTGGTTCAAACAAGGTGAAATTTCAAAACATACTTGTTGATGAAACAAGAGTCAATGAAGTTTTATTAAAAGAAAAAAATCAATAAATATTGATTTGCTAACTGTTTGGAGTATTAGTTTGGGAAGGTTGCGATGGTAAAATCAATGCAAAGAGTTTCTTAATATATTAAAATTCGACAAATGAGAGATGCAAGTATATATTCTTACTGAGAGAATATTGACAAGTTAATGTGTTTTTGTGTGTTCATTCCGGTTCATCTGGTTACTTGGCGTACACTAAGAGAGCACTGGATCCGATCCCTTCACTACGGGTGCGCTTTTCATTGAAGGCTAAAATAATATTGAATGCGTATTATTTTCTCAAGCCGTCGTGGTTATCTGTGGCATTTTTAATCTCATGCCAGTCAATTCTTTGGATATTTCGAACTTTTCTTTTGTCTAAGTATTTTGTAATTTTCTTCTGTCTCGAATGCGTAATGCTGACATGTTGACAGTCACTTTCTTGTTAGGGTCGATAGTTTTTAGGCTTTTCTCTATCTATTTATATATCCTTCTATCTATCTATCTGTCTATCTATCTACCTATCTATCTATCTATCTATCTATCTATCTATCTATCTATCTATCTATCTATCTATTCATCTATCCATCTATCTATCTATCTATCTATTTACCTATCTCTCGTAGTTTAGATTTCACATTTAAAAGTACCGTAGAGTTACACAATGGGTGCGATGATAATAGGAAAATAGTAGATGTAAACAGTAGCATCACACGGACTCACCTGCCAAGGGTGTGCCAAGAACAAACCCAGTCGCCATGAAGACGAGAAGCACACCGAAGGACTGGCTAACCATGTCCAACCCTAGCAGGTCCACTAGAACAAGGGGGGTCAAGGTTACCCACCCTCCTGGAGGGGAAACAGAGAGATAGGTAGAGAGAGATTATAAAGACATATGTATAACGCTGGTGTAAATATAAAGCTTAATAGCTTAACACTGTTAGGGAGAATGTATGTGAACCCTTGAGGGATCTAGGAGACTTAAAAGAAAGGGGTAGCTCTGTAAAGCAACAATAAAAAGCTGTATATATCTTTAACGTGTAGTTTGTTAAGAGAGGGTTCTTGTTGTTTCGGGTCATAGTTTGACATAGTTGTTATTGTTTTTTGTATGTGTGTGTGTGTCTTAAGTATGTTACTGTTTAGATTCTTGACTACTGCAAGAAACGTACCTATACTGGTGCCGAAAACCAAACCATAGAGTCCGTGCAGGATGGCGTTATCCCCACACATAGGGCTGATGCTGGTGGAGACGCCGCTTATCAAGAGACAGGAAGCGCCGAGGGAGAAACTGTCTAAGCCCAGGTCTGCCAGCACGCCCAGGGCCACACGGCCGAACAGGTTCCCCATTCCATACATGGAGAAGGCTAGCGCCGCCTCGGCTTTGTCCACACCATTGTCCACTGCCCTGTCCACTATATACGCCACTGGCACGAGGCACGTGAAGCAGATGAGGACATAACACACGGCCAGTGATGCAAAGAAAGGGTTTCTAAGAAGGTCAATATATTTTGTTGACATTTTAGAACAGCATGATCTAGGCATAGAATTTTTGAGTGTGGGTAAAGATGTATATTGTCTGTTATTCAGTTGAAGCAAAGAGTTCCTATGTGAAGGAGGGCACGATTTATCCACTGCTTTATCTCTAGAATTATACAATTCGCGAAATGAATTGGTTCGCTTTCTCTCCACCTGATCAAGGTCGAATATGCTGCTCGCGAGATAGATGTCTACGTGGCTTCTTTCAAGGGACATGTGGGATCCTGTGCCGTTCATGGCGTGAGTAGATGTAGAGAGATGGTCTGGGTTAAAAAGGCTAGACACAGGTGTTTTGATAGAGCCACTATTGTAGTACGGTCGACTCCGCATATCGTTGGCGCTTGAGAATTTACACGGTTCATAAGTCTCTCTCGTTTTTGACGGATCTTGTTGCTCTGAATTGCTTCTTGTGTTAGTACCATTCTCGCGTGTGGGTTCAGTTATAAAGTTTTGATTTTCTGGTGAGGTAGATTCTTGTACGTCTTTACTCACTTTTTGTTCGCCAATGTTTTCCACGGGTCTTATCAAAGCACTACACACGGCCATGTTGAGGGAAATGCCGCTCAGTATTAACATTGCACCTCTCCACGTGTACTTCTCTTCCAACCAGATAAGGAAAAGGGGGTAGAGGAAGACCCCCACCCCGGCCCCCGAGACGGCGACACCTACAGCAAACGAACGTCTCTTGGTGAAATAGAGCGGAATGATCGCCAGAGAGGGTAAGTACTGCAATCCAAGACCAAACCCTGGGGAAAACAATGAAACGAGTGATTCGGTACACAGCTTATAACAGCTCATCTTGTTTTTATCAACAAAATGCCTCACGATTTTTAAGCACCTTAAAGGTTTTTGACATTGGTTTGACCTTTTAAACTAGAAAACGCCTCTTTTGTAAAAAAAAAATTTTTTTTTAAGTTGTTGCCAGTATATTCTATTAATAGTCAAATGATAAAGACAACTGAGAAAACTAAAACGTTACTGTTATCACAATATTATTATTGCATACGATCAAAACAAGGTTTAATAAGTTCAGTTGCACCATATGCATCATTATGGCTGTTACTTATTCTTGTATAAGCAGATGCTTCTGTCTTTATTAGAATACAACTAATTATTCTAATTTACCTTTTTTTTCAATTTATTGATGCCTTAAAGAAATTGCTTAAAAAAGGCCAGTTACGTCACATGGAAAAGGCGTAATATTTGTGGTAAAAGCAGAATTCTCTAGTGACAAACCGCTTACCGCTTATAACACCTATACACAGGACCACTGTGTAAATTGATGTGGCGAAGCTGGTGAGGAAAAATGCCAATGCTCCAAGGATACTCCCCGCTATGAGAACAGGGCGGTGACCAAATCTGATGCTGAGACTGGATGCGATTGGTCCTGAGGAAAACCAAACAGATTCCTGGGTTTTACGATAATATTGGAGATGTACACTATGAAAATTGTGTTAAAGGTGATTGAGCCATTAACATGAACTGGACGATTTAGCCGTGTTCTTGTCATCAACATAAAACTTGGGTAGCATGCTACTAGCATACATGAAATAAAACTATTGAATTAAACTGCGAATTTTTTCACTTCTGTTAATACACATTTTACGTCATGTTAGTGTTAATTGTATCCTTGTATATTCGTGTGCATATTTTTAACTAATAGTTTGAAAATGACAAGATGGGTATCCAACGCCACATCTGCCCCGTCCTTACATAACAATCCTGCAGCGAGCGACATTATTATGTGATCGATATACTTCCCCACTCTTGCATCTGTGTGGCATGGTTATATCGGTTTCAGTATAATGTGACCGGTCGAGACAGGAGTCATGGTATCCCCGCACTGTCTCGTATGTGGCAGCACATAAAATTGACAGACGTGAGTCTCGGGGTCCTTTCACAATAAAACCTGTATAGTGCTGGCGTTGGAGGATAAACCAACTCAGTCCCCCCTCTCATCCTCTTTCTCCCTGCCTCCTATTCTCTGTCCCATCATCTTGCCATCTCTGTCTCTCTTCAAATACACATACCTGAGCCCATACAAACGGCCATGCTCAGCGTGAGTACCCATGAAGTAAAACCTCTCCCCGTGTCAAAGTCTTCCACCCAGGAGCTATAGTAGACGCTCAAGCCGTACACTGCAGAGCTGACAAAACAATGGTGATAAAAGCTGGCGAAGACAGCAATCCAGCCGCAATAGCCTCCGTCTGTCCCCTGCATCGCGGTGGGTGATGGGCATCTAGAACATATCTGAGCAAAGTCTGCGACGCTGTCGCTGTTGCTGTTAGCTGGTTATCCTCATGTCGATATCTGAGAAAGAGAGAGAGTGGGTGTAGAATGGGAGAGAGATAGAGAGAGAGAGAAAGAGAGAGAGAGAGAAAGAGAGAGAGAGAGAGAGAGAGATGGATGGAGAAAGAAGATTTCATCTTTGAAATAACAACTGATCTTAGGCGCTTTTACAAGGAGCTCCATTTCAAGGTAGCTCGACAAAAAAACTCCAAAGTGGCGCTCTTAAATTTCCATTAGATTTCTACCCTGTTCGTTGAAAATTTATTTTGTTATAAATATATTCAGATGTGTATGCCAACCTGCCGGATTATTTCGTAAGTGTTGCGCTCAGGGAGTTCAAAAAGCGGCAGGATATTTAACTTTAAAAACAAAAGTTGTTATTTTTCGAAACTTTTAAACGTCAAAGAGGAAGCCTGGTCTCACTATGTCCGCGCTGACTCCCACTAAACGTTTTTATTCAGCGTACCAACTTCAGTGCCATAAATTAAACATAGCATATGGGTAAACTTGTTCAAAACAACCATTTAAGTTACACGGAGGGTTGAAAAATATCAAAAGTGGGTTAAACTGTAGTTTAAACACCTAGAACATTATTTTCGGCAGGAAATACCCCAAATCATGGCGTTATTGCATTGAAAAATGGATGAAATGTTATAAATCAAATCAAACACTGTAGTTGTGACACGTTAAAGAAGGCTCTCACCAGTATTCCCATAGAACCCGTAGAACAGATCCTTGTGTTAACATCTACTCAGAAGCTCCATAAAAACAAAGCTGGCCCACAGTTCCCGGGATCGATCTCTCACAACCTAAGATCCATGAAGCGTTTTCTTTCTGATCACCAACTTATCCTTACTGAAGCTGGGATCAGCATGTGGAGATAAGGCTGGCTTGTAAGGGAAGGAGGTAGTTAATCTTCTTTGCTCCCTCGACTATTTAAGGTTCTGCTTTATGTCCTCTCCGTAGAGAAGTTATCTGATGCCTACGTTGTTGTATGACAGAAGCTTTTGAAGTCAGGAGGAAATGCGTAGCACATGTATCACGCGTTCATGACGAATTTGTGTGTGATCCTAATTGGGTCATGGCGTCTGTGAGACTTTTTATTATTTCTGTGTTTCCACCACTCTGGGTTAAATCGTACGCGTATCTCGTAATGGCGATTGTCGCTTTTGACAATTATGCTTTTTGTACATGGATCATTTGTACGTTGCACAATTTGGCCAGTGTTTTTGAACACCGTGTGATTGTTCCGCGACCAATCAATTATTACTTTCCTTTGTCTCTTTAGATAAAGAGACAGACAGACAGACAGACAGACAGACAGACAGACAGACAGACAGAAGAAGAAAAGGAAGGAGAGGAAAAAGAATTTTCCTATTTTCAATAAGTAGTGATCTAATCCCCTTAGAAAAGGAATGTCTAAAGATTATCCCAAGGCAGTTTTTAATTGCGGTTAATTTCAAAGTAATTTTTACTTTCATTTCGGACACCATTGTCAAATATGACTCTCTGCAGATTTAGTTGCTAAACTGATGGCATCTTTTGTAAGTGATGCGCAAAGGGAGTGAGTTTTAAAGCTGACCATTTCCCTCTCAGTCGTACACAGAGGGACGATCTTACCTCATTGCGATAATCTAGGGTCCAATGGTGCATTGACAGTTCCCCTGCGTTCATTATCAGAGGTTTTTTTGGTAGAATTTTCCAAAGGTAGGTTCTCGTCTTCAGCCCACCGAAGCCAGGATTGTAGACAAGGAGGCATTTCAGCGTGCAGCTTTACTAGATGGAGCCGCCCGAGCCAAGTGGCGCCTAAATCTAGAAGTATCTATTCCCAGGTCCAACATAACTGCCCTTAGCCATCGGACTATGGTGCTCGTTGGTATCGATTTTTTTTTGGTTTTGCATAGTTCCCTAGAAGTTTTTCGGATGGGTTACATAATTGAAAGGTAACTGCTGTATAAGCCTTAATATATGTTGGTAAACACAAACTGGTGTCACTGAAACTACTTGTTTGAAACAACCATTTCAAATACAAAGAGGGTTGAAAAAGAACAACAGGGACTTAAACTATAGTTTAAACACCAAGAAGTAGAACAGGTGTCACTTTTCTTTGCATGAAGTACCATGATGTAATAGTATAAATTAAGAAAGCTTAAAGATTATGAATCAAATTATAAAAGAAGGCTCTCACCAATATTCCGAAAGGACCCGTAAAACAGATCCTTTTGGAAAATTTACTCAGAAGCTCCATTAAAACAAATCTTGCCCATTTTTTCCAGGGATCTCTCACAACCTAAGATCCACGGAGTGTTTTCTTTTTGAATACCAACTTGACTGAACGTGGGATCAACATGTGGAGATAAGGCTGGCTATGGCTTGCTTACTGAGTGGCCAGTAAAACTTCCCTACCTAGCAATACACAGGCATATAATGATATAATCCTACCAACACCGTGTGCTTGGTCCGCGACCAATCGATTATTACTCTAAAACCGCCATGGCACCACCGTGACTTCCTAAGGTACATGAGGCAACCAGGCTGATTCAGATACGGTTACAAATGATTCTTTAGAATGAGAGAAGCTCTTCCCTAGTACTACGTCTCCTAGTTTCCTAAAGACACTAATATACAGCGATGAGACCGAGACTTCAGTCTGCAATTTTACGTGCTGCCGGCCACACATGAGACAGCGCCGCGAAACCCTAACATATATAGTATTGTTTTCCATTTGCAATCGAAAAAAAAAACATTTAGAATATTTTTTTCTGTTTAGAGAGCCCTAGCTCAATGTTTACGTCAGAGACTTGTGCCTTAAAATCCAGATTAAATTATTTGAATTTCATTCTTTAACCAACTTAATTCTACACCATATTATTACAAACGCAGTTTAATATTTTGCGAATCGATACGCGTATAATTATTTCTCTTCTCTTGATTTGAAAATCAGCATTATTATTGTTAGTGGAAAGTAATATCAATGGTAAAAAATAATGTCTACTTTATTAGCTTACAATGCTAAATAGGGGGGATATACGTATCCATCCATAGTAATTAGTACATGTATTATATCGGGTCAGGTTTATACAGTCGCTTACTTCAACAGCGTCCAATTATGCTGTTTATGCCGCGTGTAGATCAAAAAGTCATAAATATTACAAAATGTGACACAAATCGTATGTGGTTACAGTTCTGGTTAAAAATACTCAATGTCCATTAACAAGCAACATTAAATAGAGAAAGATAGATGATTGTATTATTTCTAAAGAGCAATCAAAACTTTTTTTCTTTAACACAATCCATGCCAATATTTCTCTTTCTCAAAAACAGTGCACAATAATTAAAGAAACGCAAATCTCAATAAACCAATCAAAGAACAAAACAAGATGTGCATGTTTCAGTTGAATTGTACAGGTCCTCATCAGATATAGTTGTTTAGGGTTGCTTAATTATTAATGAAACTACATTATTACAAGATGATCTATGCATCGAAGACGTCACAAATAAAAATATATTAAATTTGAAGAAATGCTTTCATGCATGTGGTATATAATAGTTTCCTTTTGTTATTTATTGGTCCTATCTACTCGTGTAAAAGAATAATGAAAGAAAACTCGACTGTTTTAAATCTGGTTTGTTTTACGCCGCCAATGTTTGCATAACATTTCTATACGGAGGCTGAAGAACCAGCTTTGAACCTCGGATACTCTGCTATCATCCAGTTTCTTTTATCCATTACTCCCGTTAGCTATCTACTTCTATACCCATGCATAATCGTAGTGAAGCTCAAACAAGAAATCAGGAACACATCTACCTCTCTATCTCATTATCCAACTCAAGCTGTTATGTTTTATAAAAATCTATTTCCTCAAAGGCACTCACTGAATTGCTCGGCTGTGTATTATTTATTTAAATTCGAATATGAAGATGAAACACCCAGCGCAAAACCTGCGCGAAACACAAACTTAATTATGCTTAGTTGCTGACATCGGGGAAATAATCCATGTCACAATGAAGCACTGGAAATGTGAAATTATAACACGAAAAGATAACTGGTAACATCGCCACGGGAACTCATATTCATCGCTGCTTCGGTTTCTACTTTGCAGTATCGTATAGTTTAAAAGTAGGCAATAGTCAACTAACGTGTAACATTGATATACCTGCTCTATTATCTATTATTGCGGTAGAACGTTAATATTTCTAGATCACGCAATGATGCATACTTATGTATGTGTATATACAATGCGAAGAGAATAGCCTGCATAGAATCAATACTAGTTTATCATAGGCCTTGATCTCTTCTGTGTTATTTTTAAATACATTTGCAATAATTATGAAGTACACGATCATAGGCGTGACAAGAACAAAGAGAAGTTTATTTGTACTGGCAATCCTCGACTTAGAGAAAACTGCTTGCTGCAATATTTTCCACCTTGTGACACTGTCGTGTAGAAATTAACGTAACAGGTGTTTTGCTAGCCAAGCTCATTATTCGTTTTGTATGTCACTCACCTAGTTCTTTGTGGGACTAAATAGAAAGCCTGCCCTGGCGATGTATTTGGTGCTAGAAATGATAGAAATACGACTGTTTTATGTATTAGATTCTACGGTTTTTATGCTTAGTTTGTTTGGTAGTGTTTTCTTGTTGTTGTTGTTGTTGTTTTTGTTGTTGTTGTTGTTGTTGTTGTTTTTGTTGTTGTTGCTGCTGTTGTTGTTGTTGTCGTTGTTATTTTTAGTTTTTTTTTAGTTAATAATTCTTGTACATGTATAATATTTATACATGTATTGCTCGATGAAACTTTTTTTTTCCAGACCACCTAATATCTAAAAGGTTCCATTTTTAACAAGATACGGTTTTCTGAGTCCTAGATTATTAGGCCTATGGTGTCCTGAAATACGAAGGCCGCATATTATAACCGCATATTTCCCTTTATGGAAATGCTCTTAAAAGCTTAGCAATCGTTTTTAATCTTTTGATCAGTTAACTTTTTAAATAACCATATCCATCATACCCTCAACAGGTTCAGCGCAATCAATACCGTCGTCATCGTCATCATCATCATCATCATCAACATCATAATTTTCATCCACATCAACAATATTGCCATTATAATTATTATTATTATTATTATTATTATTATTATTATTATTATTATTAT
>RQTK01000592.1:271795-284390 GCA_003991915.1 Elysia chlorotica | reverse complement strand
ATTATTATCATCATCATCATTATTATTATCATTATTATTATTATTATTATTATTATTATTATTATTATTATGTGGGATTTATGATAACCATAAAGTTGTGTAAGTGATCGGGTTTTTTTTTAAATTTGTTGATATTATGACATAAAGGGCGTCAACACAAAAAAGCCACTGAGATCATTTCTAATGAGCGTTAAAAATGACGTGTGATTACAGAAGTGATTAAAATAATAGTGACTTAATCAACTTACCAAATTTCTGCAGCACACACCTGATAAAGAAGAGAGAAATAATAGAAATAATGTAAGTATTAAGTCTTTATCATCTACGACTAGTGGTTTTTTATGTCTGTTCTTGACTAATCTATGCTATAAATGTTAGTGTCAATAAAAATCATCATTGATGTGATGACTATATTGTTGCATTGGAAATTGCAACTCGGAAAGTTATGATGATGTAGGTTGTGTTGGTGATGGTGATCAAAAACGTTGGAGAGCTAAACTACCAACTGGAGGGTCCGGTTTTTCGGTTTGACCCAGTATCGGGCAAATTGATTTGTCGCATTCCGATTTATACTGGTTGGGTCGGGGTCGGTATGATGTGACTCTCTAAAACAGGAGTCGCGGTATCCATGCACTGTCTCTGTGGTGAAACACGTAAAGATGTCAGGCGTTAGTTTATGTAACCGTCGCCGTGTGGGATCCTCGCTGGGAAGCTACGAGACGTTAAGAATAAGGAAAAGTGTTCTCTCCTACAAAAACAATTGACTTATAGGAGTGCGTTGCGGCCCCATGGTTAAAGCGTCTTGATTTATAGGAGTGCGTAGCGGCCCCATGGTTAAAGCGTCGGCCTCTGATGCAGGAGGTCCATGGTTGGAGCCCCTATCGTTTTTACCGACCGATTGTGTCGGTTTCAGTAAAGAATGATCTACTAAGTCCTTCGTCCAAGGTATCCCGCTCGTGGGCTCAACTGACAAAAACAAAATTGTCCTGATTACTTGAGGGTAATATTGCTCGGTGCATGAAATAAATATAATCGTAGGAGACATTAGAATGTTATACTTTTTTCATATTGTGGGAGCAGCTGTTTTAGTGCAGTCTTACTTCTCATCAGAGAGAGCCCTACTTCCACGAATTGAAGTTAAAATACAAAACGTCACAGCGTAATTCTTTTACGCGCGCGAAGAGTGAAGGGTGGATTCAGCGAAACCTCGTTATTAAAGTAATGTGTTGGTCTACCGAAAACCCTGATCTCACAGTTTCGAGACATAAAAAAGGATATGTAGGATTTCATAGGGATCGACAGGATTCAAAATCAGATATTGGATATTGCATTCGTTGAATCACTTGCAACATAAATCTATTGAGTGACAAACACCAATGACTTACTTCCGAAGTTACAAATGCCGTTTCGCTCGATGGTCAAAAGACAGAATAATGCTGAGCTGCATCTGCCAACATGTCTGCCGTATCCACTACACGCTGTTCCAAAGTTTGAATGAAGAGGAAAAAAAGAGTTTCTTTATCAAATTATCCATGAAAATGAGCACATAAAAAGCTGTTAGTTTCCTTTTTCAACCTTGATGTTTATCTTGAACTATATAATGTTCAATTCGTTTAGTTCGGATATTAAACTCAGATTTAATGTTAAAACAATATTCTCTCTATCCCTCTCTTTCGCTTTCTCCCTCTCAATCTCTTTCTATATCTCTCTCAATCTCTCAGACTCTATTTATCTGTTTCTCGTTTTTCTTTCATTAAAGTTTGGGTGTACCTTTCCTTTTCTTTCCTTCTTCTCAATCTCTATCTATCCATCTAGTATATGTACTTATCTTTGTGAGTTTTAATATATAACCTACCAAAATAGTCACAGGCGGGTTGGCCAAACTCAACCCTTGTCAACAGATTGTAGATAACATAACAGATGTGACTCGCACGGTCCACGCAACCTGGCATCAAAGAGAAAGTTTATAGAAAAAAAAAGAATACAATGTATTAGTCACAACTACCCGAAAGATTTTTTTCAAAGTGCTTTCATATAATGATGTGCAACAATGCCACACACAAAATACAGCATATTCATATTTTTATTCTAACAGAGCAAGTATAATCATACTACTACTACTACTACTACTACTTCTACTACTACTACTACTACTACTACTACTACTACTACTACTACTACTACATACTACTACTACCACCGCTACTACTACTACTAATAATACTACCACTACTACTGCTGATGTTGCTGCTGCTGATGCTGCTGCTGCTACTACTACTACTACTACTACTACTACTACTACTACTACTACTGCTACTACTTCTACTACTACTACTACTACTACTACTACTACTACTACTACTGCAACTACTACCGGCATCATCAGAAATCTTCAGCATCAGGATCATAATAAACACCATCATCACCAGCAGCAGCACCATATTCTTGTTAGATTAAGGTTAATGAAATGTGCATTTTTTTGTTCTAAGTTGGCCTACTTAGCAACGTTATGAATATGAACACTGTTATAAGTTTCTATAGATGTAGATTTTTTTTTTACTTGTTTGTTTATATTATTGTTTTTTTTTTGTTGTTTTTTTTTGTTTGTTTTTTTGTCTGGCGTATTTTCCATATCTCTGCCAATACTACCTTCACTGCTATCGGCTTTATTATCAATAATTCTGTTGCTATTATTAATCAATATATTATAACAGTCGTCTGAATGTATTCCTTTTATCTTGTCATTGTTTTATGTAAAATCTTTTATAAAAAGTAAACAAAACAATTTCGTGACCGCTTGAAATTTGTTATGGATTCTACAATACAGTGAAGTCAAATTTAGCATTGATTAATTATTAGTTTTCAAAACTAGACAACCATTTTCCAAAATTTAATTTGTTTTTTCTATTAATTTCTGGGAGGGTTTTTTTTTTTTATAACCAACAATTTCGCTAGAGATTCCAAATGTAATTATGAATAGGATGGTAAAATGATAACAATATAACAGATTGGTTTTGTATTAAATCAGGCGTAGCCTATAGTACTTACCATAAAATAAAAAGAGCCCTCTATAGAAGTCACATATGAAAAACGGTAAACGTTTTGTTTCTCCCGGAGGTGTGAGCATCAGCGAGCCAAGAAGGATAACTGTTAGAATCTTCTTGCGATCAATGCCTCTGGCAGCCATATTGAGGATTCCGCTCGTAGATCTGATAGCACGTTACTTTTAAATTAATCCGATGAAAATGTTCTGGATCCTAACAATTTATCGATTTATTTGATGTTGTGACTATCTTTTTTTCTTTTTTTTTCAAATTGTCTATTCAAGACTAAGCTATGAGAGTGTAGTTTGGCGTGATATGAAAAAATGTACTGAAAATAAAATCATACAACATTAAGAAAAATAATTATGAAGATGTCCCTCATTAGGATCAATGCAAAATTGGAATGTTCAATTATTTTAATGTGAAACAATGTTGATTTTAAATGGCTCTTGCCATTGAAATGAAATCTGCAATTACTAATTCAGATCTTTCATGAAGTTTATAAACTTATGCATACATAAATTTAATTCACCATTTGGGTTTTGTATCTTCTAAGTATATATCACTTAAGTTGATGGTTCTTCTACGATCAAACAGGGGTTGTAAACGTGACAGAAAATTTAAAAACCGGTCTTTGTCAAGAGTTGATTTTATTAATATAAATATATTACCTATTCGCATCAATTGTATGATGCTTTTTTGTGTTAGGAAAACAAATGCAGAGAAAAGCACATTTAAAAAAAATGTTCCTATTATTTCCTTAGAAATCTATATAGTATAACTATTAGTAAGTTATCTAAAACAACGACAATAATATGATTGAATCAAGCGTGTGGACCGGCCATGTTTACCTTCTATATCGCTGTAAGTATATGCGGGACTTGTGGAGTACTGCGGACTCAGAAGTCAATCAATTTGTTTTTCCAATGACAGCAGTTTTATAGTTTATGGTATGACATTGACAAACATACTACGCACATACTAACGTTGAGGCATTTATAGCCGTGTCAGTCATTATTAAACGGTGGCCAAACGTCTGAAGTAACTAGCGAGTAACATCTCCATCGTGAACGCCCACGAAAAAAGATTCAGCTTGGCCGAGCTAATAAATTAATGTAGCGATAAGAGAGAGCTGGTATGTTTCGCCCTCTTGGCTTGACCCTGGGTGGTTGGACAGCACAAGAGACAGAGGGACTATTAGAGCAGTCTTTACAAGCCTGGCGATCCACTCGGGGAGAGTTGGTGACGTAATCACGCACTTTTGGCATGCAGTTATCTGATCGCTTGTTGAAACCGTTAGTCTATGGTACAGCTAATATTGGACGTCTGTGCAGATTCCCTTTCCTACCGTATTCGTTTTCGCTCTAGGCTTGTAATCGCAAAGCCTCTGTATGCTCTGACTAGAAGTGACATGCTCCATCAGTTTCGGGTACGAACAAAAGGAGGTAGAGCCATCGCCGAAATGGTACATGATGGTCTGGGCTGGAAAAACCCAATAATTATGTTTTTTTTACTAGGGATGGCCTTGTGTGAATCCAAGACAGCAAACCTGCTTGCTCGTGATGTTCGCCAGATAGTGAAACCGGTAGAGCGTTTGGCTTAAGATAGGCTTAATGATGTCCGGATTTCAGATCAAAATGTCCCTGGTGTGGACAAGAAAAAAGATCCTGGGCTCTTGTGTCAACCCAGCACGGAATAGTTAAGTAAGGTTCCTAAGCCAGGACAAAAATAAAGTGTGTTGAGGAAAGTAATGACAATCTAACTGACAATCCGTTTGTAAACTCGTGACTGAAACTCTTCGTTACCCAACACTCCGCAAGGCATATGGGAACCACTTCACTTTCTTTTACTTTTTTGGTAGTGAAATCAGAGTAAGCACACTGGTAAAACTTCAATTATCATCCCCATAAACAGCTAGGGGAAAACAAACGCCTCTGCAGAGGATTATTAGTCTTTGGAAAACGTAGCGACCAATATACACATTAACTAGTCCACCATTATATGTGATCTTGGGGTCTCAGAACGTGATTTTTCACCCTCAATTTTGCTAAATAGCTCTCCGGTGTACATATATTATTTAATAGTTAAAGATATAAGTCAAAATGATTACAGTTGGTTCAATACATCAGGTTAAAATAGTCGTTGCACAGGGTTTAATGTTTTGTTTTAATAGTGCACTCAGCAACATCTCAATAACATGGGGTAATATAATTGCGTTTTATGAACTGTCTCCACGGATTTGGGAAATCTAGAACGTACATGGAAACATGAAATTCAGTTGAGTTAAATCTTTCATAGGCGCGTGGTTCAATGATGCTAAGCAGCAGAGAGCTCTTCAGGCTGATTGTGCCGGAGGCTACGTCAGACACTACCGACAAGCCAGCATGATGATGATGATGATGATGATGATGATGATGATGATGATGATGATGATGATGATGATGATGATGATGATGATGATGATGATGATGATGATGATGATGATGATGATGATGATGCATACATTCTTTGCATTCTTTCCTCCAGCGCGGTTTCGCTCAGCAAACTCTCTTGTTCTCTTACTCTGTTGTCCAGTTTCATTGCCTGCAATCCTTGATTCTGAAGGGATCCCAAAGATTTAAGATGTGGTTTGTAAGGGGTATGCGTTTGATAGTATTGGAGGTGAGTCAATATGTTCTAAAATGTTCCTAAGCCTTTGTTTTGTTGTCATTTAATGTTTGTAATGGTCGAGAGCCTGTTTATGTACAGTCCAAGTTGTTTTGCACGTTTTCCATCGTTGTTCTTGTTGTTGGTGTTGTTGTTGTTGTTGTTGTTGTTGTTGTTGTTGTTGTTGTTGTTGTTGGGTTTTTGTTTTCTTTTTTCTTTTTGTTGTTGTTGTTGTTATTGTTGTTGTTATTGTTGTTGTTGTTGTTGTTGTTGTTGTTGTTGTTGTTATTGTTGTTATTGTTGTTGGGTGTTTTTGTTGGTCTTTTTGTTGTTTTGTTTAGGGGATCTCTGTTAATTTTGCAATCTTCTCCAGTGCCGCTTAATGGGCAGAAAGCTCCAGCAACAAAAAATGCGATCAGGCAGGTTCAGTCTGTACTTGCTCTCCATCTCAATGACAGTCTTTTATCTACAGCGGTCAGAAGCGGCTAGTTTGACCATCGAGCATCATTTATACATTTATATATTAACGTATTAAATATAAATGCGCTTTAGAATTTCAGCGATGCATAACCCTATAAAGGCAATACCTATGTAGCGTTTCTAGCCATGCATGAAACATTTTGACATTTTGCCACATAATAAATGAAAATCTGAATTTTTACGACAATTTCAATGACTAATGTAAAGAATGGGTTGAAAGATTTTCTGCGTCGCAAATAAAAAGACTATAAAACGCTGTCTAAAACCGGCATGACTCTACTGCTAGGTCCTCATTATTTGTCTGCTTCGTAATTGTTGATTTACATACATTTCTCCATTGTGTCAGTTCGGAAAGGTGAAATCGTGATTTACAGAACAGCCTTGTGCTATTAATATTTGGAAGTTTAACCCGAAAATGTAATCGATGGCATGAATTGATTTTCTAGCTGTTCATTAAAAATGCTAGAAATGTTCAATTAATTAGTAATCTCCGGAGGTCTCTAATCTATCCATATTTCGCTCTTTTTCTTTCATTCCCTCTCTTTTTCCTCTCTCTCTCTCTCTCTATCTCTCTTCTCTCTCACTGTTAATAATTTTCTCTTTTTCTCTCTCTCTCTCTCTCTCTCTCTCTCTCTCTCTCTCTCTCTCTCTCTCTCTCTCTCTCTCTCTCTCTCTCTCTCTCTCTCTTTCTCTCTCTCTTTTTTATCTGTCGTATCCTCTCTCTCTCTCTCTCTCTCTATCTCTCTCTCTCTCTCTCTCTCTCTCTCTCTCTCTTACTCTCTCTCTCATTAAGGTCTTTTTTCCTCCCTCTGAAGAACAAAGCCTTCAATGTTAGTGAAAAATATAATAGAAAAATCAATATCTATATCAATTGCCTAGGTTATATTGTGTTAAGTAGTGTGTGCATGTAGATAAACACACTTGTTTTTAGTCTCTGTGGATGGGTAAATGTAATGTGAACAGCAAAGAAAATGGATATAATAGTGTACTCAATGATTATGAAAATTATATACCATAGCTTCCGAGATCAATATGAAGTAACATGTTGGTTTTATTATTGCTGCTTTGCATAATATTCAGATTTTACAGTCGTTAATACACATTCTCGTGTGGGTGAAGAGAAACAAAGGGAGACAGAGAAAAAGATGGGGGGGGGGGAGAGACAGGGTGAAAAAATAAAATTAGAGACATACACACAGACATACAGACAGGCAGACAGACAGACAGACAGACAGACAGACAGACAGACAGACAGACAGACAGACAGACAGACAGACAGACCGACAGGTAAAAAGACAGAAACAGAGAGATATAGTCATACAAGACAACAGACGCACTATTTATACCAAAACTTGGACCGCAAATAACGGAGACCTAAAAACTTTACACCTTTTTTCACCAGATGTTTATGCCCCATAGCACTAGCAAGCCTTTTTTGGACTAAAATGTGTTTGAAATAATTAGGAAAAAAAATGAAAAATGATCGTAACCCTATTAAGTTTTGTTTTGTTTTGTTTTTTGTTTTTGGTAGGGGGTGTTTTTGTTGTTTTGTTGATTTTTGGTTTTTGTTTTTCTTTTGTTTGTTTTTTTGTTTTTTGTTTTGTTGTTGTTTTTTGTTTGTTTGTTTGTTGTTGTTTTTTTGCTTTATGTATGACTGCAAATTGTTGTTTTGTTGTTTTGTTTTGTCAGTTTTCTTTGTCTTTATTTCTTTTTTTTTATTTCTTTGTTTTTCTGACCCAACATTCTGAAAGTTTTAATTTAAGATATTTTCATGAAAAATACATAATTATACTTTTTACATATACTTTTTTCATTAATCAAAAGGTTTGAGTGGCAAGATAAAGTTAATGTTACCTCAAAATGAGGGCCATTGAATGTAGGTATAGATTCAAGTTTTTCTCTCATGGCTAGAAATACAAGGTAAACTCCACCCCCTACTGGTTGGTTCGGTATCATTAAAATGTGACCGCCTGAGGCAGTCCCGGCTTTGTCTTTATGGGCAGCATGTAAATTTGTCAGACGTTAATTTTGGGACCCATTTGTGATATTTAGCGTTAGGAAACAACCAACCGCAATATTAATACAAACCATTATAATAGATAAGTTAATATAGGTTAACATAAGATGAGATTTAGCTTCATTAGTAATGTATTGGAATACCAACAGATTTTTTATCACGTTCGCACTCCCTGACCTTAACAAAAAAACATCATATAAATAATTCCAAAGACTGTCCAAGCATCGAGATGACTATCAAAACAGTTTCCATGCACTTTTAAAGTGGTTTTTTATTACAAGACCTAACATGCGGTGCATTCTGCAGTGTCTGCTTTATATAATTGTAATAAGTATGCATGTTTTCAAAGCCATGTGATATTTTTTTAGATAGACTCTGCATTCTGATATTGTATCAAAATAACTAACACGTAAAAAGTACATAGCATAATTTTTGTGGTGTGGCTGACATCGACTTTTCCTCCAGCAGGACTGTCCGCATGAGTTGTGTTTGACTAGCATAAATGCATAAATTATCTCTACAAGTTTTCGCCTAGCTAGGTAACATCCCCCCCCCCCCCCCTTTCTAAAAAAAAAAAAGGTTTGGAATAGGGGTTAGCGGTTTCGGCTGAAAGTCGTGTGGTTATATAGAAGTCAATGGGATGTGATGACTGAGCATGATGTCAGACACCATGCGTTGAGAAAAAGGAATCTTTGAAGTTTGAAGTTTGATAAGTCGCACGTTCCAAAGGTTCCCAAATCCTCTATGGAGAGAGGCGCACCGATTAAGATACGAACCACGCACCTCCCAATCTCAATCCAAAGCACTAACCGATTGAGCTACCAGCTCCCCATACCAGGCATCAAGGCTTGTGGATGGAGCTTTACATCGACCTTTCGATGATTACCGTTTATTAAATTTTATTTTCTGATAAATACATGATGCTGCTAAGCTTGGCATAGAATAATATGTAAATAGTTCTTTGTGGGGTTAAAGGTGTGACTGTGGTGACGGTGATGATGACAATAGCTCTTCGTGAAAAGTGTAAATTAGAAACAAAGCAAAACCGATTTACATTGCTAATAATAAAAACTGCAATTTTTGCTTTGTGTAAACTCCTACATTTTTAGGACAAATAAAACTTTAAGCGGGAACAATATTATTTAATTATTCGATGTCAGCCTTTATACATTTTCATTTACTAATAAATAAGTCTAAG
This sequence comes from Elysia chlorotica, assembly GCA_003991915.1. NCBI lineage: Eukaryota > Metazoa > Mollusca > Gastropoda > Plakobranchidae > Elysia > Elysia chlorotica. The sequence continues at coordinate 275,005 of RQTK01000592.1, read as the reverse complement.
TTATTCGTAGCATTGCGTCGATTAATATGTCAACAGTATTGCTTAGATTAATATGTAGAAAGTTTTTCGTGCGGTTATGGGTTGTGACTGATGTGACAGTGGTGAGTGCCATAATTGTACTTAGCAATTATTGTTATTTTGACACAAAACGAAAGTAATAAATTTTACATTATTAATTTACAAGTGCGTTTTTCCTCTGTGTAAACTCATACATTATTGCAAGACAAATATCACTTCAAGAAAAGAAAATATTATTACCAAAACACTGTACATTATTAAACAGAAACTTTATTTCAAAGCAGATGGGAGCTTTTAACAACCGTAGCAATAATTATTTTAAATTGTCCTCTCAGACTCAGAGTAGAATTTTTCACATTATTCTGAAGACTAAGAACACTTGTTGTTTCCAATATTAGAATATAATTTTAACATCATATTACAATTATTTTACGGAAATAACACCTAAGCTTACTTCTAACAAGTTTAATTTAATTCACTGGAACAAAGGGTATAGAGTTGAAAAAGCAAGAACTGTGTGAATTCATCCTTATAGCTCTTTCGATTGCTTTGCCCTTTTGGGGATTCCTTTGTGTTGATACTGGTTGTTCTTTTCATTTTTATACCCCAGCCCTTCATCTTCTAATTCTTGGGTTTTTAAGTGGATTAAATATTATGGTTCTAGTTTTAAGTACGATATGCGTAAATATCGAAGCTGGCTTTCAAATATGCTATCAAGAATTGCACAACCCATCTGTTCAAACCTAATGATTCATCCAAACTAGTTTTTGCAATGAAAAGAGGAAATTGCTACGACAGGTCCCACTCTACATAATATTGACTAAAGTTTAGGATATCATCGCGTCTGAGATAAGATCAATAAGCGATTGGTGTGAGTTGAAAGAAGTATATTTGTAAAGATCGTATATAATTATAAAAATCATGAATGTTTATTTGACAACATATAAGCTTTTTTTTATTGAGTATCCGTTTATCATGAATATACTGATAAAAGTGCTGAATGTTTGCCAACACAATGGTGCGCGCAATAACAACAGTATGATACACGTATATAATTATATTCTTAATGATATAAATGTTGGATATAATCAACATAATTACAATAATATTTTGTCCTGGCCATATTGATGTTAAAAGATGTAGGACCCACTTTCGAGATAACCTGTCACGCGGTTGATTCACACCATAAGACATATTTCTATTGTTTGATTTCTCTCTCTCGCTCCTACATGTATTGTTCTCTTATTGTAACGTCTACTATCAATATAATTTTCGATATATGAAAATAGTCACATTTTTACCTGGGAATAAATCTGTTCTATTGGACTCCGTCTCTTAACTTCGTTCATTTACCTTGCCGATAACAATACAGTATAAATTTATAGAGGAGTACTTGGTACATTAAATTACGCCATATTAAAGATTAGTGTGCCGTTATATGTCTGGCACTCATCAATGGGAGAATTTAATCGTCTTCCTTTTGATAAAGCTCAGTGCCGTTGTTGTCTTGGAAGAAAGCAGGCACGTCCTCTACAGCGAAAGCCCCGGGGTCCATGTTGTTGTTGTTGTCGGGATTGTCCAGAGCGAAGCTTTGGGAGCCACTGGAGGAACTGGCGCTGCTACTGCTTTGCCTCAGGGCCTGGTACAACAAAACCAGCATAAAAACATACAAATGTTCTTTATAGAAAATTTAAAAAAAGATTCGGTACAAAATATAAAGTTGTGTATATTTATAATGATGACCATCTCAATATCAGTTAGAATGTGCAATCTATGGTCAGAGAATGTTTAGCTTTCAATCTTCAATTATCTGGAATAGTCTCGCTGATGACCTTAAAAACTCAATACCTCTCTAAACTTAACCATCTTTACTTTCAGATTTTACTAAAGCACCGGTAGACATCTCTCTTCTTTTTTTTTTTAACATGTGCTTGTTGCTGACTAGATCTAGCCCATACTGTTCTTATTTTATTTGTACTACACAATATGATGCAATTAGTAAGTTATCACATCTTAGTTAGCATATGATATTTATGTTAAGTCTTAGATAAAAGAATGCTCTTTTAGGTCGATTATCACCAGATTATTTCATAATCATTCTTACTTTTTTTTCTGTTTTCCATAGTATATTTTACTGGAGCTTGCATTTTTAGTAGGCAACAAATGATTGTTAACTTTAAAATATGCATGTTTATAATATTTGTATAAATTATTATACTACAATTTTACACCAAATATCTCTATATCATGCTTATTTACGGCTTAGATTATACATGCCTAAAATTATTATATAAACACTTATATATTTATTACTGTGTATGTTTTAAGTATTTCAATGAATTATGAGAACTATCTGTATCTTTCGTATTAATTATTTACATCTCTTTGACCTTTAGCTATAAATGTAGGTGTGTAAAAATAATTTGTTAATATTAATTTACACTATGGCCTTTCAGAAATGAGAATAAGTTTCAATATAATTACACCAGATCGTTAAAACGGGCAATGTATCATAAAGATACCTACAACCTACTCTTACCTTTCGGGAAAAAAGTGAAAATTAATGACTAAACGGAACGAATTTAGATGCCCATTTTTCGCTTCACTACGCAAGTGTTATTTTTTTATGAAACCTTATCTATAATAAGTACTCAGCTTACCAGTATGTACTGTTTTCTTTTGTTGGAATGATTTGTGGTTACTTTGTTTTCCAAAGAAAGGGAATTGTCAACGTCATCAATTTGGATGTTTGTCGTAATAGTGAATATATTATGTGATCTTTGCAATAATTACGTTTTAAAGCAAACAAATGTAAAATAATAACTTTGACTTCAATGTTGCCACTATAGAATTATTTTCAATAGCTTTGGTTACTTGTAATCTTATGTTATTAGTTGTATATCACAATAAGGGATTACAGTTTTTTAAAAAGGTGTATATTTACCGTGCAGCAAACCTCTGTAAAAACAAAAAGAAATAAAATTTAGCAAAATATTTTAAAGAAACAACCGAGAACATTATTATATATAAATCGGATGAATTGAGCTGGAGTTAATCAACTTAAAAGGGGTGACCGCGGAGGACTGTGTTGAAGAGAATGAAGGCGATAGTGAAAATATGTTGTTGATGATGATGATGATGATGATGATGATGATGATGATGATGATGATGATGATGATGATGATGATGATG
>RQTK01000592.1:229311-271613 GCA_003991915.1 Elysia chlorotica | reverse complement strand
ATGATGATGATGATGATGATGATGATGATGATGATGATAATGATAATGATGGTGGTGCTGGTGGTCACGATGACAATCATGAGGTTTCAGATTAATTTCAATGTTCTCTTTTTTAGATTTTTAGTTGGTAGCTTTATACCATCGCATAAAAGTGCTGAATTAACAAAGCACTGTCTCTAATTTTGCTTACCTCCTCTATTGCAGATTCCATTCCTCTCTGATCGAAGGCACCTCTGTGGAACTCGGCAAAGCCCAACATTTCTCCCATACAGTCGACAGGCTGAGAAAGATACCAAAAAAGTTGGTTTGGGTTGTGTGGGGTTGTGAGAGAAACACATGCATTTGCAAGACGAGACACACAGGAGCACAGGAAGACGGAAAGACAGACAGATACATAGACGGGTAGAGATACAGAGAAAGTGAGAAAGAAAAGGAAGTGCCAAGTTCTTTCTGAGTTTAGGATACGAGCCTATTTAAGTATGTATTTTTTTTTAACTCTATAAATATTCACAATAAAAACTATTATATTCTCTTTATTTTTTAAATGATAAAAGTATTTCAAAATGAAACTTGTTAAAGCAAATTCACTCTGGATAGCACACGCCGACATGGAAGAAAATAAAACAATGGTAAGGGTTACATGAGTGAATCAAAAAGCTCAGTGAGGGGCGACGCTTTGGGTATCTTTAACAACCAATATTAACCCACATAGAATAACATCACTCATTCTGGTTCTTTTTGTGATCGCGACAGCTATCGTGGCTCTCCCCTATCTCCATTATAGCATTACACTTCACCTTAAACCATTTTGTATGATGTTGCTGATATGAAACCAACCGGGTCTTGCGAAAAATCCTTTACATAAACGGCAATACCAGCTGAGATTTAAACTGGGCGCCCGTATTTTAACAAAACTTAGGGAGAACGGCGTCGTGTGGCTGATAATTGATTTACTCAATGTTGGTGAAAGGTTGGTGAAGTCAATTTCAGTTGTTTTTTTTATAAATCCCAGTTCTTTCTCGTTGGAACGCGCATTGTCTGTCGCTTTCATACAACATACACGATATACCATTGCGAATCGCAACCGTATTTCGTTGAAATACTGATTTCGACCATCTTTCTGAAAGGGGCCTTTGAAATCTCTTAGTAGTAGGTATACGCTTATATCGCAAGTCGAGAAACATATCTGTGTTTAGCTACAGTCAATAATACAAAAAGTTTAAATGGTTTTGCTGTGAGCTTTTCTGGGGAGATAAGGGGCGCTGGTGTTAAGGCACCGGCCTCCGATAAAATTTAATGATTCGGATCCTGCCAACCAAGTTCCTCCCTACTGGCTGGATCGGTGTCAGTATGACATGACCACCCAAGTCGCGGGTATGTCGCTCTCGGGTCCTGTCGCCTTGTAGGATTTTTCTTGAGGTGACGTTAAACTAAGACACTAAGAGGCAGCTTCACGTTCTTCGTCAAAAGATGTGCAGTACTTTCCATCGAAAGATTTGCAGAGAATAAAAGCATTGAAACCTAATCATTGGTCTTTTCTACTTACGGAAGTAATCGCAAGCAGGGCGTCCGAAAAGTGTATCTGTCAGGAGTCCGTTTATGATATTGCAGAATAAATTCTCGGTTTGCACACAACCTGAAAATGCGCCATGTTTTTAAAGAACATTTAAATAATGGAATAAAGTGTGTGCCTTCTAGATGGAAGTAAATTAATCGTAACAATACATGTCCAATAATAAGTAGACGAAAACAAAAGAAAGAGACGCAGAAAAAGAAGAAGAGGAGGAAGAAGAAGAAGAAGAAGAAGAAGAAGAAGAAGAAGAAGAAGAAGAAGAAGAAGAAGAAGAAGAAGAAGAAGAAGAAGAAAAAGAACAAGAACAAAAAGAAGAAGAGAAGGAGGAGAAGGAGAAGGAGGGGTTACAGTTGCAATAGCAGAAACGATTATTGTTGGTCCATGTACGTCTTGCAAACTTATTGACATTTAAAGAATTCGTAAACTATATTAATTTTTTTATTTTCGAAATATGTCCACTAAGCCATGTAACAGCAAAAGAATTAAAATGTTTCATGTACTAACCAAGGTTAATGAAAGTGTCCCGATAAATGTCGCAGAGAAATTGTGGAAGTCTTGCGGCATGACCAGGGGAGGCAATAGCTAGAAATGTCAGGAGAGCCAATGATGGAATGGTTCTCACGGAAAGACCAATCATCTTGCTGAAGTTAGAGAATATTCAAAATGCGGCCCACTATAGACCTAGGCGGTGTGTAAAATAAATAATGATTTTTTAAATGAAATGTTCACCTCCATACAGTAAAACATAGCTGAGGAAAATAAAATAATTAAAATAATGATTTGCTATTTTCATCGCTATCACGATTGAACAGAGAACTAGAAAATCTGTTATCAAAGATAACAATTGGGTGTATCTATCATGAGCATTGAATCCACAATGATATAGTCGGAAGAACCTAACCGAAATAAATATACAGAACTATCTATCTTATCTACATGCATTAATATCTTTATCAGTTTGTTGTTTCTAAATAATTTTACTTTGTTTTTCAACATTATGAATGATACGTTCATTTGCAAATGTTAGAATCGATAATCATACTTACAATTTCGCTAGGCTATAGTTAAATATGTAGTCACAATTGTTTTGCTCTGCGAATCAAATTCACACAATTAATGAACATAAAACAGAGTAGGCCTACTTTATAACTTTTATAAGAAAGGCACGCCCCCGTTCTGTCTAAAATCATTACCTTACAAAAGAGGGAATAGCGTGAATGGTGAAAGACATAAAGAAAACAGGAAAGATAACCATCAGCGCATAAAAAACTATGTGGTCAATAACCTTTTTTTTAGAACACAAAAGAAAAGAAAGAGAAAACAAAATTGGACGAAGCTACCGATAATAGCAGATTTAGGTCCCAAAAGCAGTAACCACGGATTCTTTGAAAACCTTGAACTTTTAGCACCCGACAGCGTCACCCACTTATAAAAAGGAAAAAAAGCGAATGAAAGTGGGAAATAGAACTAACGATAGAAATAATGTTCGCCGATTTTAAGGGTGGCGTGGGCGGGTGGATTATGGACTAAACGTGTTCGGTTGGCTTCTATGATTTATTTACTGCTTAGGGAGTTGGTAAGACACGTAGTAGTAGTAGTAGTAGTAGTAGTAGTAGTAGTAGTAGTAGTAGTAGTAGTAGTAGTAGTAGTAGTAGTAGTAGTAGTAGTAGTAGTAGTAGTAGTAGTAGTAGTGTAGTAGTAGTGTAGTAGTAGTAGTAGTTGTTGTTGTTGTTGTTGTTGTTGTGGTTGTTGATGTTGTGGTTGTCCCTGTTATTGTTATAGGGGGCAGGGGAAAACGATAGAGTTTGGGGTGGAGAAGGAGGATTACAGTCAAATTTATTTTTGCTGTTCTTGATGTAGCCTATATTATTTATTAATATTAAAGAAACTGTTATGTTTTAATTCTGTATATGTATTACTGTACATGAGCTTGAATTCCGTGAACTTTTTAAAGAGTTAAGATAAAAATTAATATATTGTTACATTTAACGACACTGTGGTATTTTACTGTATCATTCCATTCTCCTGTAGAACATAATAAGAAAAAGCAATTGTTACAATCTATTTTTATTTCCCGAAAGCATGACTGTCCAGAAATGTATACAAAAAACGGTCTTGGACAACGTGACATAGTTTGGCGTTGTGTACCGAACGTTAATCCTAGATTGTGTAGACAGCTTATTTCTATCAGTGCTGTTGTACTTGTAGGAGGTCAGAATCGAGAGAGCCTGGCGCCTTTTGTAGATAAATCGTGCGCAGTTTCTTAAGTTGAAGTGAACGATCAGTGACGTTACACTCTTTCCACGGCTGTTTTGTTTTGCTCCGTTACTTCAATGTTGTGGACACAATCGTGTGATAACATCTATCTTGAACAATGCGAGCATGCATACACAATGGCATTACCAGAAATAAAAGCCCTGCTTAACTTTCTCAGCAGTGCTACTGTCACGTTTTTCGCGAGATGTGACCACCCATAAGTAAACAAACTGGCTGTTGTACGCCATAAATAGAAAAATAATGAGATGGTCTTTGTGCAAATAATTCATGAGAAGCATTGAATATGGGCAGGGGTTAAGGCGCTCACCCACAATCAACTGATAAAATTACATACATCATGTATAGCCTCTTTGGGTGGGCTGGCCGCCCTGACGCAATAATTTATACATGGTACATGTATAGCGTTGTTCTCCCAATCGGGAGGTCCCTGGTTCATCGATCAACATTTTACTGTCCCAATTAGTTCCTTACTGTTTGAGTCAATGTCCGTATACTCTTTACCGCTGAGACAGGAGTCGTGATATCCCCGCACTGACCCTGTATGACATCACCTGGAATTCTCAGATTTCAGTCTTAGGACCCGTCCACAACGTAGCCTATACAGCGCTGACTTTGGACGCTAAGCACAAAATTCAAAGTCAAACTCTTTGTGTGAGGCTGTCGTTATTTCGCTCCCCTGTTTTATTTGGTCTGAACACTTTGCCAAAAAAGGGAATTCATGTAATTATGTAGTACTAGTAGAGTCTATTATACTATGTAGGAGTCTATTTACAGAGGACTCATTTCACATAAAATCATACATAGCTAGAAGCGATTTGGGTGTTGTTTTTTGTTGTTTTGTGGTGTGGGGGGTGTTGTTGTTGGTGGTGTTTGTTGTTGTTGTTGTTGTTGTTGTTGTTGTTGTTGTTGTTGTTGTTGTTGTTGTTGTTGTTGTTGTTGTTGTTGTTGTTGTTGTTGTTGTTGTTGTTGTTTGTTTTGTTGTTGTTGTTCTTGGGTTTTTTTTTGTTGTTGTTGTTGTTGTGTGGTTGGTTGTTGTTTTTCTCTTTATTTTAATACATAATTATGCTAAATTCTTAGTATATATTTGAAAAACTTTATAGCGAAAACTATGGTAGTGCATAGAGTCGTTTTGTCCGTCTTGCATTTTTCGTTGCTGTTGAAATATATACAGTTGTAACTACTGTATGCTTGTTTATAGAAAATCACCGATAAGAAAACAAACTGGCTTTAGTATGCCATAAATAGAAATAATAATGAGATGGTCTTTGTGCAAATAATTCATGAGAAGCATTGAATGTGGGCAGGGGCTAAGGCGTTCACCCACAATCAACTGATAAAATTACATTTAGTCTCTTCGGGTGGCCGGGGCGAACTGACGCAAGTGGTATAGCGTTGTGTTCCCAATCGGGATGTCCCTGGTTTAAAACTCACAATCGATCAACATTTTACTGTTCCAATTAGTTCCTTACTGTTTGAGTCGGTGTCCGCATACTCTTTACCCTTGAGACAGGAGTCATGATATCCCCGCACTGACCCTGTATGACAGCACCTGGAATTCTCAGATGCAAGTCTTAGGACCCGCCCACAACGTAGCCTATACAGCGCTGACTTTGGACGCTAAGCACCAAATTCAAAGTCAAACTCTTTGTGTGAGGCTGTCGTTATTTCGCTCCCCTGTTTTATTTGGTCTGAACACTTTGCCAAAAAAAAGGAATTCGTGTACATATTATGTAGTAGAGTCTATTTACAGAGGACGCATTTCACATAAAATAATGTGGCCGGGGCGAACTGACGCAAGTGGTATAGCGTTGTGTTCCCAATCGGGATGTCCCTGGTTTAAAACTCACAATCGATCAACATTTTACTGTTCCAATTAGTTCCTTACTGTTTGAGTCGGTGTCCGCATACTCTTTACCCTTGAGACAGGAGTCATGATATCCCCGCACTGACCCTGTATGACAGCACCTGGAATTCTCAGATGCAAGTCTTAGGACCCGCCCACAACGTAGCCTATACAGCGCTGCCTTTGGACGCTAAGCACGAAATTCAAAGTCAAACTCTTTGTGTGATGCTTTCGTTATTTCGCTCCCCTGTTTTATTTGGTCTGGACTCTTTGCCAAAAAAAAAGGGAATCCGTTATTATGTAGCAGAGTCTATTTACAGAGGACGCATTTCACATAAAATAATACATAGCTAGAAGCGCTGACGTTGGACGCTTAGCACCATATTCAAACTCTTTGTGTGAGGCTGTCGTTATTTCGCTCCCCTGTTTTATTTGGTCTGAACACTTTGCCAAAAAAAGGGAATTCGTGTACATACTATGTAGTAGAGTCTATTTACAGAGGACGCATTTCACATAAAATAATCTATAGCTACAAGCGATGTCTTTGAGTGTTGTTATTTTTTTGTGTTTTTTTTTTTTTTCGCTGGGGGGCATTTGTTTGTTTGTTGTTGTTTTTTTGTTTTGTTTTTGTGTTTTTTTTTGGGGGGGGAGTTGTTTGTTTTATTTTTGTTTTTTGTTGTTTGTTTGTGGGTTCTTTTGTTTGTTTGTTGTTTTTTTTTGCTTTTTTTAAATACATAATAATGCTCAATTCTTAGTATACCGGTATATTTTTAAAAAAAACTTTATAGCGAAAACTATGGTAGCGCATAGAGTCGCTTCGTCCGTCTCGGTTTTTTCGTTGCTTTTGAAATGTTATATTCAATTGTAATTTTTTTTTTTTTTGTAAAGCCGAAAAAAATTATTAGAAAAGTACGTCATAATTCACCCTCAGTTAAATAAGAGATCACATTTTATCCCACAGTTTTGTAAACGAATCGTTAACGAAGACGATCATCAGCTGAAATGCGATCCTCGAACTTCCTGTAGAGGTCTGAGCTATCTGTACAGAACAAGTTTCCTATTATTATAAGATTAATTTTATTTTTTATTTTTTGTAAGCGCCCAACGGGGGCGTGAAAAGACTGTTGGAAAACTGTAACAAAAAAGAACTTGAGAATAATAATTATCCTATTAGCGATGGCTGTACCCAGAATAATAATTAATATGTCCCCCTTTCTTTACTGCTTGCGACCTCGAAAGTTGAAAATGTTGGTGGGGGTGTGGGCGGAAAACAGTCCAGTATTCAGGACAGAAACCTCAGGAGATGTAAATATTATTGCAAAGTATTGCATGGGAAACAAGAGGAGACATCACCACAACAATCTTGTGATAGAGTCAATGAAGCTGATCTTTCAGATGGTTTAGCCGATGAGGTCAACGAATGGCGATATGGAGTTAGTCAGTTACGCGATCCCCAAGTGGGACAACTTTGCTACGTGAAAAGGGTCATGCGAAATGAACTGATTATTGGACAACTTAAATCTGTTGGGGTTTTTTACATTTTGTAAATTTTTTGTTCTGTTTTGTTTTTGTTTTGTGTTTGTTTGTTTTGTTGTTGTTGTTTTTTGGGTTTTTTTTGGGGGGGTGACCGATCTTCTTTTTTTTTTTTTTTTGCTGCTGCTGTTGTTGTGTTTTTGTTGTTTGTTACTGTTTTTTATTGTTGTTGCGGTTATTTGGGGGAGAGATGGGGCAACGCTTTTATTTAACCACCCGCGTCACAGTAGACATTGTGATAGAGTAAATGAAACTGATTTTTCTTCAGATGGTTTAACCAATGAGGTCAACAAATTGGGATATTGAGTTACGCGATCCCCAAGTGGGACACCTTTGCTACGTGAAAAGGGTCAGGCGAAATGAACTGATTATTGGACAACTTAAATCGGTTGTTTTCTGTACATTTTGTAATTTTTGTGTTCTGTTTTGTTTTTTGTTTTGTTTTGTTTTGATGTTGTTTTGTTTTTGTTGTTTTTTGGGTTTTTTTTTTGGGGGGGGGTGACCAATCTTCTTTTTTTTTATTTTTTGCTGCTGCTGCTGGTCTTGTTGTTGTTGCTGTTGTTGTTGTTGTTGTTGTTGTTGTTGTGTTGTTGTTGTTGTGTTGTTGTTGTTGTTGTTGTTTTTGTTGTTGTTGTGTTGGTTTTGCTGGGTTTTTTTTTATTGTTTTTGCGGTTATTCGGGGGAGAGATGGGGCAACGCTTTTATTTAACTATCCGCGTCACAGTAGACAAATAACTCTAGAAATTTGCCATCAGTTGAAAGAGGGGGAAATGAATTTCTAATTTATTTCCTCTAAGTTTAGAAGTATTAGGAAAAAGACAGAAATCGGAGGCCGACATCTCAACCCCAGCATCACTACTCTTCCCTTTAAAGAGTGGGCAGTCTAAAAAAAAATGATGAGTTACAGCGACGCACATATGGTTGAGTTCTAGCATGAGCGATATATACATGTACATGTAATGTTGATTGGATTCTGAGTATTGGAAGACAGTGGTTTTTATACCATCAGGACTTTAAGCCCAAATAGCCAAACTTTCTTTAAGGGTTTTTGGGGTTGGTTTTTTTTTTTTTTTATTAATTCTGGCAGCTAGTTGAAAATAAGAGCGATGTATAGGCCCTAGCATTTTGGGCTGATCTGAAAGATCAAAATAATACGTGTATTTTTAGAGATTTATATTACAGTCGATAAAAAAAACAATATTTGCTTTAGTATTACTATGGTATCAAAAGCCCCGTTGACTGTGAGTGTGAGGTGGCTAAAACTGTAGTACACGACCGGTTATTCCATGGATGATTTTTCACTCCACAGTGAATTACTTAGTCACAAAGCAAACACGCCATTAGCACATTTTCTTGTTTTTAGCTGCACGACATAGAAACTAAGAAAGGTACACGTGTCGTTACCGTGAGTCCCTATGCTTAATGTGAAGTCTTAGTTCGATGAAAAATATTTGACTAACCTTGATGAGTTTATGATTAGACTCAGAGAGAAAGAGGGAGAGCTGCTATCGTTAGCTTCGTATTCGGTAAGAACCGCCAAGAGGTGATCTTGTATGTAACGCAACTCAACTATATACATATTACATGTACTCTGATCAACGAGTTCTGGGGATATGTACTAAGGTAGCGACAATGAACGCGTCTATGATGCGCGGTCGTAAGTGTAATGAAAATGGCACATAGTCGCAGAGACCAAGCTCTTCTAGTTTAACATGTCCGAAAGTCTCCCAGAGGCATTGTGATCCACACGTCGATAATGGTTGATCATCACGCCCCCTCAGTTGTGGATTTTTCTGATTGCTCATTGGCTCCGTAAGTCTACGACAGAGCTATGATTGGATGCCCTTTACTATAGTCTTCGTTTCTCTATGGGTCTCTTCATCGCAAGGCCTTTTACTGTTACTGTTAATGTTTTCAAGGGGGTCCTATGAGGCGTGATGGAAGTGGGCGACCTCCGAAAACTGTTACCATTTATAATATAACATTACAGCATACATGTATTGTGCGCACAGAGTTCTAATAAACTGGCGACAGAGTATACTATAGCTCTCGTTTAACCGTTTTCTGGGGGTATTAATCTATTATTCATCCATCGGACTTTCCAGTTGTCCAGTTCTCTATAGAGGGAGGGAGAGAATTCTCTCCCTCTCTCCGGGTTTAACGTCTCCTAGGTTCCCCTGGGGGATACTATACGGCGACTGGCTGTCGTTTTACCGTTTTCTGGAAGATTCTATCATATAAACGGACCTTCCAGACGTCCATAAAGCAACGGTCAGGTGGGGGGTTTATTATTCATCCATCGATTTAGACAGCAGACATATTTAATGTTATACATTAATTGGTTTACAGATATGAGAGGTCGTCTTTTGCCCATTTAATCCAAGGTAAATTTTATCTAGAATACATAGAAAAGAGGTGTTTTTTTAACTCCTCGAAAATGACATTAGCCTGGATCCATGTTTGAACCATCTCATATACATGTATTACAGTGATTGCCTCAAGTATTGCAAACAATTAGTTGAATTACACAAAGCACGGTTGTTAGTTGAAATAACAATAATCACATTTTGACGCCATTCTTCAACAATATCTGTAAATTTATTACAAAATTCAATACAGTCATTGCTTGACACTGAACTTATTGCATATATATGGCAATCTGTTGCATCAACATTTACTCATTCAACATATCTCAGCCTTAATAAGATTTCTGTTGATCACTCATCCCTTGACAAATTCATGTAAATTACAAGAAATAATAAGCATAAATTCATCCTAAGAACACACACAAAGTATCTATTTATCCTCTCACAGTTGGGCAGGTGTGGGGGGAGGGACAAACTGGTGCAAGTACTGGTAGTGTGGTGTTGGTCTCACATCCAGGATATCCACTGTTCCATAGCCTTGATTGGACCAGATTTGTTTGTCCAATTTTGTCCCCTACTGGTTGGGTCAGTGAAAGTATGTGACACTGACTGGTTGAGACAAGAGTCATGGTATACCCGCACTGTATCTATATGGCAATTGAAAGACCTCAGTCTTGAAACCTGTCCACTATAAGCTTTGCAGCTCAAATTGGACGTTAACTAATCAACTCGCTCACTCACACCTTCCACAGTTTAGATATTTGAACATGTGTCTTAAAACAACAAGTGAACAATAACATTCACTTCCATCAAGTATAATGAGTATGATCGAGCACATAAAGACAACAACAAAAAAACTACTTGCCCCATGTTTTTCAAAAATACGCATGAATGGTAACGTTTATTCATACATGTATATCAAATCACCTTAAGAATTGATGACAAGATGGAAACTATAGATACATTATTTCCAAGAGCCATAATTTGACAATTTTTTGTCTTGCCATTATTTCTCATTTGCAGAGCAACCAGGGTAAATCAAGAACTAGTCAGAGTCGGATATCATTTTTGACAGATTCTGTGTATAGTGTTAAGGTCTGGTTCATACCAATAATGTTCAAGTAAAAAACTAAGCATGTAATTGAATGTAGAAACACCCCACTTTCAAGTGGCCTTATTAAGAAAGGTAGGGAGTACACATCTTAATAATTATTTTTAAACTTCAACAGCGATCATAAAAAAAAATAATATGGAAAGGTACTTTCTACAAAGGGAGATTTCCTTTTGACAGTTATTTAATAGGATCTAAAGCAAAGCTTAACTTCATTTTGTTCAGTCAACATTCAGCAATGAAAAAAATGAAATTACAATCATACCTATTACAGAACACAAGCATCACAGTCTGTACCCACCAGTTTCTCCTCATACAATTGGGTGGTATGAATGAAAATAAAATGAATTATATATGTTCTCTTCCCACTTTTTACAGAAACTTAGGAAACTAGATTTCATAAGATTTTACAAAACACTATACCACTATTAAACTAAGCTACTAAAAAAATCCACGGAATATGGTAGCATTATACATAATTATGTATAAACATGAAGAATGTTTCAAACAGAAGTATCACTCATTCAGATAAATATTGAAGCACAAAGAAAAAAAAAAGACAAAGGAATAATTTATTCAACACACAAATGAGATATGATTTATGATCATGTATGTACAAAAACTACATGAACAAAAGCAGTGAAAAACAAAATTTAAAATACACAAAAACAACAAATGATCATGATACTTGTTAATCAGTCTTGAATTGTGGTACTGGTTTTGTATCCTCAGTAAATGCTACATAGATAAACATTCCAAGAATAACGTGGACAATTGCAATGGCTACAATTGCAGCATAGAAGTAACTGCTTGTATGCGTGAATCCAAGTAGACCTGTACAGTATCAGAAAGAAAAGAAAAATGGAAAAAAATGTAACACAGTAAACCGCACAGCATTGGACTTAGAACTATCATTACTATGTCAATCAAACTGTAAGGGAAAAAAATGTGCAAATGAAATTTCTTTCAAAGTTAAAAGTTATGCAAGGATTTAGATAAGATTTTTTTATAGATTTTGTGTTAAACCCATTCCTCACAGACTGATAACAAAATTACTTTAACTAACAATTGATTCAAATCTTCCATAGCACATATGATCCAACTCTTTTTAATCTAATTGTTAGCCTCTCTTAGGCTTTAATTGCAGAATGCAGTTGTTTTGTTTTGAAATATCAGGCTGACTTGATACCTTGATTGCTTACCAGAGAAGATCCATTCTCTTGAAAATTGTACAATACATAGCTGGTAAAGGGTGAAACGATTTAACATTGTTAAAATCAAAAGTACTGGGGCAAAAATGAAAGAATGAATCAATTTAATACCAAAAAATTTTGTATGTGGTTAAATAGTTTCCACATACATGTTTATCTTATTAATATTATATTAAATAAATTACCTTCAAATATTAAAGACTTGGAGAAGAAGTATGAGAAAATGGGTAGAATGACCATCATGATGGTGAAGATCAGCATCTTTTTCATAACCGGGTTGGTGGCCATCTTGATTAAATATTTTAAACCTTACTCAAAATGCAACTGAAAAGAAAAAAATTACAGAGAGGTTAATAATATCATTTACATGCCCATGATCATGCTAAAATGCCAACACATTTTAAAAACAATTGATAGTTTAAATCACAGGCCATTAAAACACCAATTATAAAAAAAAAAGCGTCACGCAAAGAACAATCAACCCAGACACAACAAACTAAATACATGTAGTTTGTTAATTTTCAATAGTTCATATGATGCATGGTTTGTTGAAGCGATGTGTGGCTCACTACTGCCAATAACCGTGTACACTCTGTTGCATGATTGTACCTAAATGGTGCTGAGTCAATTACACCCCACCCATCTACCTTTGCAGTTTGCTTCTTCTTTCCCTGCCACACGTTCACATCTCACTATTCATGCGTGGGAGCAAAAAATGTCAAAACACTTGCAGAACGAGTGAATTTTGGTAAATTTACTGGAAAAGCCTGCAACCCATCACACATTTGTTTCTTAGGTACCGCTATCGTACCTTTGCAGGCCTCCTTTTTATAAAGCTAAGAGAACTTTTAAACCATAATTGAGAATCCCACTTAAACCAATCATTGCTCTTTTGCAAGCTAAATAATGTTACTAATACTAGGCAAAATTCTGGAAAGTGATGAGGATTTTAGACCTGACATACTTTTTTTCTTCTTTTAAAAAGGTTACTTTTTGTTACAAACCTGTACCAAAAGTATTGTTAATGTGAATATAGGCCTATTAGACTATAAATAAATAATAGAGACCTACGAAAAAAATGTTTGAAAGGTCTTGTGTTTTACATTATATCCACAACTTTGACTTAGATCTAGATTTGATGTCAGACTTTTGTTAGATTGAGTCATTGAATACATGTAGATCTCTTCCTTTAATATAATGAAACTTAGTCACTAATACAGTGTAGTTCAACTAGTTGTTTTTCTCTGTCTTGTATGAATGTATAAAAGAGGAATTCAAGTTAAAGCCATCAATATTCATTCAAATGATTGATAATAAGAACATTCGCGGGTAAATTTTTCTTCTTGTGAAAATACACTTGTATTTCTTCTTTCAGTTTCTCCATGACTGTGAATGGTGCATTGAAAGTAAGGGGTTTAATGAATTGGATCTATGTCTGCGCCCTTTTTTGTCTGAAATAATAATTGCATCGCTCATCATAAAAAACATTGTATAATTTTTCTTTTTTCAATCACTAAAAAGTAGCCATAAAAAAATGAGAAAATTATTAGTAATATTACTCTCAACACCGGCCATAGTAATACCATAACCTTATGTTTATGTGCATCGGAACTACGGAAATCTTTCAGTTGCCGCATCATCAAACAATGAAAATAAATGAAAAAAAGAAAAAAGAAAGGCACCCTGGGATGCCCATTGGTGGCTTATGCACCGCTACCTCAAATTATTGAAAGCATTAAAGGGCCACACTCTAAAATCTGAGGCGGGGTCACTCCTTTCGAGTTATAAATCTCATTGCTTGCATGTGAGTACAACATGCACAACCCCATGCACCGACCACACTCATCAGTGATAAAGAGTCGGGTCATGGTCCACAGGAACATGAAGCACCGTGACTGGTTGATGAAAATTGGGCACTATTACAATTCATTCATTTTTGGTACAAACGAGGTTTTCCGAGCACCAATTGTGCACTCTAAAACTAGAACAAAATGTCCTATTTAATTTTCAAATTTTGGGTTTTTAGATCTAAATTTAGTCTAGAATGTGGTCGATCTAGATATATATACAGTAAAACATGCCTACAGCGGGATTTTACGGCCCAGAAGAAAAGTTCCGCTGTAGGCAAGCTCCCGCAATAGGCAAGCAAAGGGAAGTTAGCGAAAAATTATCAAAAAAAACCCCCCCCCTTGCATAACAATAAAATAAACGTGACTATTGGGTCGTAGGCACTGTTTTTATACCACTATTAGTTTTATAAGTTCAATTTTTTATTTATTTTTTTTGCGTTTTTGTTTGTTGGTTGGTTTCTTTTTTTTTTTTTAATACACTTTTCACTTTTGATTTAAAAGTGGTCTGGTTTGAATTGTCCTTTGTTGATAGCTGACAGGATCGGTTCTTTATCTCTCAAGGTGTACAAGGTACCAGATGAAATGTATATATTCTGTATTGTATAGCTAGTAGAAATTGGGAATTAATGCCGTAAAATTTGCCTTCTGTGTTGCATATTTGTATAGACTATAGCTAGTGGAAATTAGGACATAGGAGTGAATCATGAATGCGTGTTTCGAGATCAAGGATCGTAACGAAATGGACCGCAGTCCCACCTAGCCAAAGTCCCTACACACATAGACCTAACGCATCTCACCCCCTTCTCCCCTCTCCCCAACCCTGATCGATTAAGACCATTCTTTTGTTTGCGTTGTTCAACTTGTGTAACAGACTAGCACCTACAATAATCGCTCGCTTTCACTTTATAGGCTTAGTACCTATGGTCATGTAGATCTAGAATGTGCCTCTCCCACTCACAACCACGCATGTACGCACAGTCTTGACTGGTAAGATAACATTACCCATCACAATGCGCAGACATCAGGCCTGCTTTCAGCCTATCCCCAACCCCTCTCTTCCCTTCCCCACCTCTAGTCCCGCACTTTAGCAGTGCAAACCAGAACCCATCCCGCACTTTAGCAGTGCAAACCATGAACCCATCCCACGCGGCTGTGGTTAGGCTAGGGCGTGGTAAACAAAACAATGCCGTTCTTTATTCTTCCTCTACAGCTCGCTCAAACTCCCGCTGTATCCATGTTCGGGCCTGTCCCTGCCCCGTTATATCAAAGCACAGGTTATAGAGCTTATATAGAAAAAAAAAATGGGGCTACTTCCATGGTACCGCTATAGGGATGGTCCAGCTGCAGCGGGTGCCGCTATAGTTGAGCACTTTAGATCTAAAACTAAATCTATTTGAATTAGAGACCTAGATAAGAGTTACAATACATTAGATAGATCTACGTATTAGATCTAAAGAAACCCATGTAGGGCCTACCAGTTGTAAAAGTACCAAAATGTGTAGTACTTATACTGTTATAGATCTAAGATCTAGATCTTCAAAGGTTGAGAATGGTTTTGGTTGCAGATCTTCTAAACCGAACGTCCCCTCAGTTTTCCACAGATTCTTTTGCGGAGTCTAATAAAATTGTTCTTGATAGAGATTAGATCTTGACTCGTGAGATTATGTACCTGCTTAAGATCTTGGTCTAAATTTTAATGTAGATCTAGATCTAGATCGTATTACAAATACAATGTATTATTTTCTACTGTGTGTACTCATTCATAGTACTTGGGGCCTGGTAAGTCTATGGTTGAACTCCATCTTGTGATTTGAAAATGATGTGAGTGGTTTCCCTTTTCACTAGTTTCGTGTAAATTTAAAACATTGGCGAATGTTTGTTTACCAAAGCCGATGTTCTATCCGAGAGCTACCCCGCCCCGATGAATGGCACGAAAGTGACCATTAATAATTATTGTTTTGATCGTTTTAAGGACATGCCAAAATGTTAGTGATTTTTAAAACTGAGACCGACATGAACTTGATCTACAGGCTGTGTAACTCCGTGAAGCTATTTATAACTATTTGCATGGCGGTGTTATTTCCAAACACACAAAGCAATGTTGTCTCTACATGTTTTATCACACCTGTGTAGAAGGAATGAATGGATTTAAGTTTTATAATAAAATAAACAAAATTGTAAAAATATATGATATTCTAAAAAAAAACTTTGAAAAAAGTGTATTCGAAAATGTGTTCTTCGAAAATAAAATATGTAATAAAAGATGACAATCTCTCTATCTTAACCCGATTTGAAAGGCGACCAGAGCGGAATAATGTAATTTTCTCTCATCAAGTAAGGACGTGTATACACCCGTTTTGCTTATTTATCAGTAAGATTGCAGCGAGCATCGTTCTCAAAACAGACAATTATAATTTTTTTACTTAAGGTTCTTAAACGGTATGCCCTGTACACATTATTTCATTACTACTTTTATCAAATTGTAATACATGTACAACAAAGCGTTTATATAACTTAAACTTGTTATGTTGTTAAAATTATTCATACAGATTTTAACACAGAAAGAGAAATAAAAACATTACCCAAATAATTGTAAAAAATACTTTTTTTTTTTCAAAGAGTTTACACGTCGGTATTTTCAGAGTAGCGTCAGTCTTACAGAAGAAGAAAAAAAATAGTAAACATACAAAAAAAAATGTTCTTATTGGATTTGAAAATTTTATGTATTTTTCCACAGTGGTAGAAGTAGGCTTTGAATGAAAATGATCGAACAGCGATTGCGCTTTGTAGGATTATAACCTTCAACTTATAGATGCAGCGGCACCGAATCGCGTTGCCACTCAAAGCGAGCATTGTTTTACTATTAGACCACTACGCTCCCTAAAAAGAGAGGATCATGGCTTGAGTACTTACTAAGTTTCTTCAAGTGACTTGCTATCTTAGTTGGGAAAAATCAATCTTCGTAGGTTTTAACCCTTTTTAAATATTCACTGATTGCTGTTAATACTGACTTAGACAATGGTTAGAGCTGCGGTAATATTATCAGATTATGATGATTTTGAATTACATTGTATTAGTACATGACTGTTATTAGCTTAAAATTGTGTGGGGGGTGGAAAAACGTGTAATCTCTCTTACCTTACTGAGTTTAGAAAGAGAAAAACAAACCTTTATATATTTCCACCAATTGTATAGTTTTGTAGTATAACAATACATTAACTTTAGCTCATGAGTACCACCTGTTTGGAAAAGTTTGTTTTTTGATGATTCTTTTTGCGTTTGTTTTGTAATTTATCTAGACTTGTTACCAAAGGGCAATGAACTGCTCTCTATTGTTAACAATATGGCGACCAAACTTTCCTGAACACCTGGTGGACTGTGGTTCAACTAATGCTTCACAAAAACAACCAACTTGTCTTTGCATTATGCTCTTCTATAATGTTTCGAAAGTGGGCAAAGTGTAATTAAATTGCAGTTTCGATTGGTATGCATATAAGCTTATATTCTTATAGATCTAGATCTAGTTAGAGTAACATCTTTCTTGATACCAAAGATTTGATCACCTGGACTGGAGTAATCTGATTGCTGCACGTCTGCCCAAGCCAAAGTTCTAATAAAAGCTTACTAATTTAACCCTCAAACGATCTAGCTTAGTGTGTGCATTTTAAAATAAAATAAACTTTTCTATATGGCCAAGTTATGATCAATATGAACCTGCAAGTGGAAAATCTGATGGCAGTAAATCTAGATCTAGCTGTCATTTTTTTCTGATAGACTAGATCTAGACTAGAATCTAGATCTAGCTGAAAATTGAGCTGAGTGAGTGAGTGAGTTTGTTTTACGGCACGTCAGCAGGGTAATGGCTATGTTGTGCCCATGATGTCCTAAGACAGTTAATGCATTCTAAGGCTAGATCTAAATACTAGTAGCAACTGTGACTCATATCTCTCTGAATAGTAAAACTAAAAGCATAAAAATTGTGCGTAAAAAGGTTTGTTAAATTTAAAGGGTATATATACAGTAGTTTAAAAGATCCGTGTGTAGGATTATCACAGTTAAATTTTTGTATAATTATATACACCAGTGTCCTTCAGGTACCTTAGTAGGTGCTGAGGACTAACAAAGTAACATTTTTAAAGTAAAATGCTCCCTAGTGGCTTGAGCTGAAATTTAATTGGATATTATTAATCAACATTTCAAATATTTCATTATTTGTGTATCAAATTATAAACAGTTTGGGGCCTTACTAAGGCACATCAAATTCAGCTGAGGTTAAGGAAACGTTGATTATTATTCAAAGTGAAAAGCTCTGGTTTATATACTAACCATGCCATGTATTATATTCTGATTTATAGAGCCTAAGAACACTTTACAAATTCTTTAAAAGCCTTGTAATCTATATATCCCAGAGAGACAATGGAGTCTGAGGTGATGGATGGTAATGGCCAGGTGGCAGAGGAATACCACCCCCAACGCACTCCGTCCCCTTCAGGCCCACCATCTCCTGTTGCCAAGCAGCTGCCGTGTGGTATTAATCGTACCCTATTGCCCATTAAAGGATTCTACTTTGTTTTTATGGCTGGTGAGTGAGCTGAGCACCATGTTTAGAACTATACCAGTATTGACTATTTTAATATGTCTATATTGGTTCATCCAAGTTAGCTTACACTACAGGCATGTTCAATGCAGTTTAATTGAGCTGTAACATTCTTTTTTTTTTTTTTAATTATATACATGTATAAATAAAAATGGACATTGAGGGTCTTCTTTTATTTACATCTGTGTTGCCTTACTTTCAAAGTGAAAGTAACAGACTTTGCAGTTATTTTGAAAATTAGAAAAAAAAACAAGGGTGATAAAACACTTTTAAAAACAAATCAATCTACTTTCTATTTTATCGATACATGTATGTGCAAATAGTATGCGCTTAATTTTAAAAGTTTCCATATAATTTTTTATCACAATTAAAAATTGTGTTTCCAATGGTTGTTATCTGGTTAGGTCTTTGGCTAGTTTAAAGAAAAGAAGAATAAATTTGTTCTGTTTCAGCTGTGGGCTCTCTGTTGCCGTACGTTGCAGTATACATGCTCCAGCTGAGACTCAACCTACAGGAGACAGCCATCATCTATGGTATCATGCCCTTTGTAGGCTTTTTTGTGCGACCATTAATCGGTGCTGTGGCAGACAAATACAAGAAACATAAATTGGTTCTCATCAGTGTCACCTTTCTCACAGGTAGGGTGTTTACTTTTTACAAAGTTATGAGCTTAGATAATTTTTGTACCTGAATTAACCTCATTTGATTTTTTTGCTCAACCTTTTGAAAATCAGTTTTCTCCAAATGAGATAGTCTTCATTTGATACAGGTTTTTTTGTGTGTTTGTTTGTTGTTGTTTTTTTTTTATTTATTGAGTTTTAATTTAATACAATGTTAGTTATTTAACATGGCTGAAAAAAAGCATTTGCGTGGACCTCCTCTTAGGCTATCAAAGTTTTATAAATAGCTATTCATCGCATTCATACCTAATCAATAAGCTGAAATTACTGATTATAAATGGATAGAAATTTCCCTCATTTGGAGTCTAGCAATCTAAATAAATTTAATAGAAATATTACTTTAGACACATGTCAAATATTCCCTGGTTTGCCAGTCTTCAAGTATTTTTTTGCTCTGTTTTAATCTCTGATAGCCTTTGTGAGTTTCTATCTCTTTAATAATAATTATTGTTGTGTCATAACTCCTTTTTACTCATTTCAAGTTTTATATATCTTCTTATGTTTTTACTCCGTTGCTTTACTTTTTCAGGCCTGTTCTACTTCCTTCTGTTGTTTGTACCTGCACGCCCTGAGCCTGAAAATCTCCTTATAAAGACAAAGTTTGAGTGCAACATCCATGACTCATTTATTCAGGACTGCAGGGATACAAATGAGACGACAACCAACTGTCAAGTCGGCATCTCTCATCTCATCCATGATAACAGTAGCTACAGCAAGAAGAATGCCTCAGGAGTACTTAGTAAAAAACTCAAATCTTGTGCTTTTGCTTGTCAATCTAGTCCAGATGCTGTTTCGTCAGAGTTCCAAGTTTGCATGACAAACAGCTCTGGACCATTTAGTGCCGGCACATGCAATGGTACTCTTACTCACACTAGTCATCTAAAATTTGTCGTACCTGACATAGAGGAGTTGCTCTTGAGAAATATACCTCAAGATACATTTTCTATAGGCAGCATAGAGTGTCGCGACTACGACTTGAAAGACATCATTTATGGAAAGAACCTCAATCATCAAGCATTGCAAGTACTATGTGGGACAGAAGTGTCTTTGGACTGCACTGTCACTTGTGGAGACGATGAGGTCACATGCAAAGATGATGAGCAATCATTTGATACTACTTTCTTCACATTCTTTGTGATTTTTCTCATAGCCAATATCACTTTTGCACCAATTTTTCCAATTCTGGATGCGGTGGCCTATGATCTGCTTGCTGAGAATCGTCATATTTGGGGCAAGCAGCGTGTGTGGGGAACCCTGGGTTTTGCTTTGTTTGCTGTAAGCTCCAGCTTCGTCATGCACATGCTGAAGGATCAGAGTGGGGGAGGTGTGGATTATCGCATCTGTTTCTACATTTTTGGGCTGCTCTCTGTTTTTGCTTCAATGATTGCATACTTCATAGAGATGTCTTCAGATATCAAGTGAGAAAAGTCTTTTTACTAATGCATGCTTTACATACCTTTTTCTTTCAAATTTCATTTTTTTTTCCTTCTTATCCTTATTTGTTTAGGTTTTATTGTTGTTGTTTTATTCTTTTTTTGTTGATGTTTAATTATTCATTCTTCAATCTACATTGTACTATCAACCATTTTTTTTCTCTTTATAATCAGTTTTTCTTTACTTCTGACGGACAACATACTATATCTTTTTAGTAAGCCACGTTAATACAGTTATGTGGTTTCTCTCTTGGTTTTGTTTATAAAGCCAAAAATAATTTAAATCTTTAATGTGGTGTCTCTCTTGGTTTTGTTTATAAAGCCAAATATAATTTAAATCTTTAATTAGTTACTTGTACCACTTTAGGAGGTAAATGAAATTTGTCTTTTTGGATAGGCTCAATAAAACCTTGGATCTCAGATTTTTTTTAATGTAATTTTAGACAGTCATCTAAACCATGACATAAAAACATTTACAGCAAGGGTGCACATAATGAAAAAAAAAAAAGAAAAGAAAAGTCTGTTTTGTTATGTTTTGTTTTTAGGAAAAATAGAAATAGCATCAGGAAATTGACAATAACTTCACCTTTGTTGTTTACAATTTGAATGGAAAAGTATTGATATTGCACTTACTATGGTAAAATTTTCCTTACTACTGTAAAATGATGATGCACTGGACATTCATTTTAAGAAACAAAGCTTTTTTTAAAATAATTTTTAAGATTGAAACTGATGCGGCAGAGTCTGGATAACGATGGAGATGGGACAAAAATCAATCAAGATTTTCCTTTTTTGTAATATGTCCATTAGAGAGCATTATAAAATGTACATGTAGTCCAATTTTCAAATTTTCAAACTTTTTCAGATGTGGCCAGTTCTTGAAAAATGTTTGCAAGCTGCTGTCTTACTATCAAGTGCTTGCTTTCTTGTGTGTTATTATGTACTTTGGGATTATCATTGGTGGACTGGAGGCCTTCCTCTTTTGGTATCTCACTGGGATGGGAAGTGATCCAATTGTCTTTGGGTTTATCCTCATGGTAAATTGTTCTGCAGAGGTGAGTTTATATTGTTATTTTGATAGATGTAGATGAGTTCTGTCTGGTTGCCTGTCTGTACTTATCCCAATCATGTAAATGCTATATTTTAATGCTCAGACAAAAGTATGCAACATTTTGTAACAATGAATATAGTCTGCTTCACTGTTTTGTACTCTCTACAAATACAAGTCAGTAATAAATATTTTTCAATGGAGCTTAGCGACAATTGTTGCACTAAGGTCATGCTGTGTTTTCAGAAGATATGGAGAGCTTCTTTGCACAATATAGTCTTTGCTGAGTATATTTTTAATATTTATGTGCTTGTACAACCAATTACTATAATCAAGATGTTGTATGGCTCTTCTTCTATTGTGTGTATGTGTTCAGTATTTGCACACAAAAAAATATTCAAACCAATTGCAATGATTGATAAATTAACCCCTTTTCTTTGTTTCTACCTCTATCCCCTAGCTGCCTCTGATGTGGGTTGCAGGAGATGTAATCAAGCGCGTTGGTTTGGTTGGCTGCCTGTACTTAGCTTTGGTTTGCTACTGTGTGCGCTTGTTTGTCTACTCAGTGATTCAGGAACCCTGGTTGGTTTTACTGGTTGAGCCAGCACATGGTGTCACATTTGGCCTAATGTATGCCGCTGCAACAACTTACGCTAGTATCATTGCTCCTCCAGGCATGTCCTCTACAGTGCAGGGTCTTTTGGGAGGAGTGCATTTTGGATTTGGTAAGCTATATCTATAAGGAAGTATTACAAGTGCTATGGCCATTTAGTCCTATTTAGTCTTAGTTTTATATAGTTTTTCTCCTCTTTGAAATTAATGAAGCTTTTGCACTCGTTCTTAATGTGCCAAAATATTGTGACAGCTGAACTTTCAAAGAAGACAAAATTTATTAGAAAGGTGAGAATGAATTAATTTTGCATTTTCAATAAACATTTTTTCCTTGTGTTTCAATGTATGTGTAGAAGGCTATGTCAGAAACAGGTTTGAGACTAAATGAGAGAACCTCTTTATTGTCACCTCACGTTTAATCTGTGATTTCAACTTTGAAACAAAACAGACATTAAGGAAAATTATCAAAATTTGAACTAGAATGGTTGTACCATTTTAATGTGAGCAAAGTATTTTTCATACTTTTTTCTCACAGTCTATAAGTATACCTTGAGCAAGTTTGGATTGCTGTTAAACTTACCTTTTGAGATTACTAAGCATAACTAAGATGAAAAATACCACTTCCCAATAGATTTTCTTTCTGTAGTCCCTTTTTTCTTCACTTTAATAAAAATATTAAAGAACATGTGTTCTCTTGTTTTAAAGAAAACATTAATGAAAAAAATCATTCTACTAGGATTTGGCTGGGGGGGGGGGGGGGTTTACAAAAGAATTACATTATTAGGTAGAGTTATATTGAGCTGCTATAGATTGTTGTTGTTACCTTTTTTCCCTATCTCAACAGCAATGCTCATGAAATCCCACATGTTTGTTTAGATTTTTTCCAGAATTCATCTCTTTTGAACCAGCAAAGATGCAATAAAACATTGTTGCAGATTTGAAAAATTTAGCCTTTATCAATCAAATAAAATGTCCACACCTGCTGCTTACATGAGCACTGTGCAACTTCATTGAGTTCTTGTCTACTCTATGCTAATGAAGCAGCCTAGTGAATTTTTTTTTCTATCCTGTCCCAGGTAAAGGCATTGGCAGCTTCATCACAGGCTTTATGTACAAGGGCATTGGTCCACGTTGGACCTGGAGAGTCTACTCTATTATCTCTGTGGTTGTGCTTGTTGTTTATTGGCTTCTCAACACATTCATCTTCACTGATGCCAAATATGGTGGTCCTCAGGATCAAACAGTTGAAAATAACAAAAATAATGGTAAGAGTTTTTGTTATATATCAAATATATTGGCATTTGGTTGTCAGGAGACAGTTTGTTGGGTTTCAAAGGTTTAATTTCAAAGATATTACTTCCCAAACGTTGCTCTGAGTTCAGAGAGAATTTACTTTGTAATACAATAAAGCTTTTGAATGTTTCCCCTCTCTACCTTGATGAATTGACATAAAGAGGTGTGTACTCAATATTAGAGAAATGTTTTTGTCATACAGGTTGGTTTTTTTTTTTTTATCTAATTTTATTTATCGATTTTCCACATTCTATTACTGTTGGCAACCCTGCCTCTTTTGTATTAATGGTCTAAAAGATATCAAATTAATTTTACATTTTATGATTATTTGAATGATTATTTATATTCTTAATTACTCTACACTAATTCCATTTTATTACGTTCATGAAGACAATTTAGCAGCATCATATTTATGCAAATTTATTTTAATTGTATATCAGAATATTTGTATCGTTTAAAATCCTTTTATGATCTACTAAGAATATTTCTGGGAAAAAATTATAAAAAAGAAAATAATAATAAAAATAATAATAATAATAATAATAATAATAATAATAATAAAGGTATCACGTTGTTGGTATTTTTTCCCTTAGTTTTAAGAGTTGTTGTTTTTTTTTTTGTTTTTTGTTTTTACAATAATAGCAATGCTTTTATCATTCACAGAGGAGGAGAAGCATGACTTGACCAGACAAGAGCAAAGTTTGATGAATTCAGAATCTGTAACTAGTGTAAAAGCATAAGAAATTTAAGTCCTTTTGGTGCTTTGCTAAGATTCTAATGCCAGTATCATATATCTATTTCCAGATAATGTTATTTCATTTAAAGTCAGTGGGGAGGAAAATCTGCTGATGTCAGGTTTGAGAATAGTGTTTTTTTTTTCTTCTGTTTGTGATTAGAAATATGTTTGTTATTTTTTTCAATAGTGAAATAACCTAATGTCTCAATGAGAAATTTTGTAATGTACAATATGTCTACTTTTTACCTGAGCCAACAAAAAACATTACTTTTCACCCCTAATGAAATTTTGGATCATATGTTTGGAGGTCGTTCCCATGCAGGTTTATAAAGACTATGAAGTTTTAAAGAGAGATATTTTAGGAACACTGATTAGTTTTAAATATATTTTAGGAACACCGATTAGTTTTAAATGCCCTTGATTTCCCTAAGAGTTTTTCTATGAATGTCTATTCTATATTTCTTTTTATTGATTTCTTGGTTGGGCTGTTGTAGTTCATTTTAATCCAGTCTATCTTATCGTTGTTTTAAATATTCCTTGTTGTTCTGTTTGTACTTCATTTGATGTCCAAACTATCTTAAAAGTTTTTTAAGTAATCTAAAATCTACCAGTTTATATCATATTCATTGATTGTTCATACCTTTTCAGTTCAAAGTCTTATGTTTGTGATTGATTTTCTAATTTGTGCATACCTTGCTTGCTCACTCATTTGTTGTTGGTTTTTTTTTTTAGCTTTTCAATGTTTTTTATGTTGTCATTATTTTTAAAAGGTATATTATTATTGTTATTATTATTATTATTATTATTATTATTATTATTATTATTATTGTAATTGATACTGTTATTGTGGTGATTTTTGTTGTCATTCCATATTTTCCATTCAGTAAGTAAACAGGTCTCTTCCAGACAAAAGCATTATCAGGAGTAAACTAGAATAATAAAGATCTTTGTCTTTTGGGTTTGAAATGGAAAGTTTCATATGATATGGTTATGCAAGGAGGGTAACAGGGAATAGTGATCTTATGTTTGCTACAAAATAGCAGGTTGTAAAAAATAAATTGACCTTCTTTTACAGAATACATTGTATTTTTTTTTTTATTGAAACTGATATTATACATCTTAATCTTACCAATGACCTCACTGAAAAATACACATTTTGTTTGTGTGTTTCTGCTGGGGTTTATATGTTGTTGTTTTTTTTAGTTTTGGTTTTTTGTTTTGTTTCTAATCTCATGGTTACTCTTTTTAAAGCTACATCTTAACCCCTTGCTAATTGTATCCTATATTCTCAAGCTTTGTTAGCACGTATCAAACTAGATTCAATTTATATGTAAATATATAACATTTTGTAAATACTTGAGCGAACCAGGTGGCTTTTTTATATCAGGCAATACATTGAATTCAAAATTTTTCAGTAGGAAGTTAGATTTCAGTTAATTTTTAGGAGATTATAATCAGACAGTAAATATCAAAATGGCAAATGTAAACAAACATAAAGCAGGTGATTTGGTAAAGACCTGGTTGATGTTACTCAAGAGTAGGTGTTTTTTTTTTGCTATGGAGAATTCCGTAAGGTATAGTGACAGGCCTGTGACTTTTCTTGAAATTAATTTGATCCTTTTTTCAATCGCCTAATTTTACTTCTTTTTTTTTTTTAATGGATGTATTAAATTATGTATCGCTGCTGCAGTCTGGGAATAAAATTTTGTTGTTTTCACCCTTTGTATCATTTTGATAATTATGAGAATTATTTCAAATGGGTGTTTATTCGAATGAAAAATTTCTTTTCTTTTAGAATTTAATAGATGAACTTTGGAATGAAATTACATTCAAAAGACAAAAAGAGTTATTGTCACTCTTGAGCAATGTGTCATTTATTTTCCTCTTTTTGTTGCACATTAACCCATTTACTGCTAAATATTATCCCCCCCCCCTCCCCGTGCTGTAAACGAAACAAAAATGCTCTATACTTGGACGTACAGCGTACATCCACAGCGCATAGTAGGACGATACCGCGTACATCCACAACACATAGTAGAAGTATGATTACCGAATGCACTGATATGTTAATCTTATATATATGTCTTTGCATAATGCTGTTATTGTAGTGCTTTTCATGGCCTTGTTATTCATTCAAAAGCAAGTTTGATTGGACTTAAAAGAGCTATAAAACTTGTATTACTTTATATCTTTGTTCTTTTGGATAAAGAGAAAGGAGGTTGAATCAAAAACAATTCGAATGATAGGATTTCTTCACTGAAGTTTTTTCCTTCAAAACCCTGATTGTTTTCAGTTCAGGGTGGGGCTGAAAGAAAATAACTCATACTTTCTATAGACTTTTTCCTTTTCTTTGAAGATTTGAATTTATATATATAAATTTTCATTAAATCTTAAGCATCTTTACTTATGATTAGAGGAATTGCTTTTTGCTCCTAAGGATACATATACTTTTTAAGTTGTTTACAGGGTTGTTCTCCCTCGACATCAGTATTTGTCATTAGCAAGAGTATTGCTTTCAGTAATTTGTTGCTCTTTTTATGCTGTTTTACTTAATGATGTGAAAATTCCACGTTTTTTTAATCAATGTTGAGCTCCAAAGAGGGTTTGCAAATCAAGTTTTGAAATATGAGATTCAACTTTTTCTAAAAATTGTGTGTTCGATGGCAGTCTCTGAAAATGGTTATCTCAAATTACTCAGTGCCAAGAAATTTTGATGAGCCTTTTTTCCTAATTATTTTTTCAAAAATTTTAAATGGCTCTCGTGTGTTATCTGTGCTTTGATTTTTACATGGATTTGTTTAAAAAAGAAAAAAAAACTATGTGCAAAAATGTCTAGTTTGATAGAACAAAGATCAATGAATTTCTTTAAAAAATCGCTGTTAATGTATGTTATTAAAAAAATTTAAAATATGTTATTATTTAAAGACATGCTTTATTCTATTAAAAATAGTCGATGTTCATACTTGCTCAGCTTCATATGACATAAAGAGAAAACAAACATTCTGTCAGCCATTGACTTCAATGCCAAGCTTAGCCAACTGGAACTATTTCCTGAAATGTGCAGATCATTTTGATGGTCTCTGAATAAAAGCAGGTCTTTCGAGTGTTTTTGTATGTATTGGGTCCATATTAATTGTTTAAAAAATTAAGAATCTTTTTACTGTTAAATTTTGGACAAAAGAGAACGCCTCTTTTATTTTACGCATTTTTTTTTTACATTTGGCTATTAAAAAATCTTTGTCCTTATGAATAATGTTGTGAATTTATTTTTTTTTAATGGTTATAACAAGTGCACTGGTTGTTGAAAATTTTAACGGATTGATGTTTTACTTGTCATTGGCTGAGACTAATTTTTGTTTTGGCCCTTTCGTTTCTACAGATTCTTGAATGATGCACTCAAAGTGAATTTCTTTTGCGGAATAATTAGGATTATTTATGTATGTATCATACCTTAAAGTTTTTAGCCTACATATTATCCAATGCTATATAATGTAGTTCTATGTTGTTTTACATTTTGTGGTGAATCGGTTTGATAAGGTGAATATAGAAAATGAGAGTGAGAAAATGGTCAATTTAAATCTTATCTCCCATATGTACCTATAGTGTGAAAAAGCTTGACAGTTGTGAAGTCACCTCTCTTAACGTGTAACACACTTAAATTATACTTTCATTGGCTGAAACAGGTTTGTGCTGCTAAATCACTCTAAAATAATACTCATGTTAATTCCTAAGAGCTATCTAGGAATTGTGAATTAAGCTTTGCATACAAAGAGAGGGGGTGCATTTACTAAATATTTTTCTCAATTCGATGGTGCTGAGATACTTTCACATTGAAAAGGTCAAAATAATGGCAAACAAATTCATTAATACTCTATATTGTCATCATATTGAAGAAGAAAAAAGCTTCAAGCTTAAAGTAAACTCTTATATTTTGATGATCATTCACTGTTCCTTCCGCTTGAAGTAAAACACTGAGCTTCACCTTTTTTTCCCCTTAAATATATGATATTATTGCCTTTAAATTGGTATGGGACATTTAGCGTAATATCTGTCTTCAAAAACACAACTTTTAACAAATGAAAAAATTTTGAGCGAACAACCATTTGAAAAATATTTCACAGCATAACTAAGATATCACACATTATCAAAATTATGTGTTTGACATTTTTTGCAAATATGCTCCTATTTTTTCTTTATGTACATTGTTGGCTCTTGTTGATCATTATGAATGTAGTAGTAATACATCACAGTTTTTCCACCAAAACTAAGAATCATGGATTTCACTCGAAGTCAAATAACGTAAGCTATTGAGCTATTGCACAAAAGGTAGCAGTACATCAGACATTGTAAGCTAAAGCTGCTATTATTTATGTCGCTGGCTTGAAGTTGAAGTAAAAAAACATTCAGTTTCAATACAAATTATGTCAAAGATGTCCGGTATACACACAGGCACACAAAATCTAAGTGAAAGGTTAAAGCACATAACTGCCCTTCCTTCTTAAATTAAAACAAAATTATATGTACAAACTAAACAAATATTTTGATAAAAAAGGCAGTTGATCAGATTTTAAAACATAATGTATTACTACTACATTCATAATGATAATTACATAATTATTAAGGTACTACAATAGCCACTACAAGCTACTCCAATATACAATTATTCCTCCCTATAAGCTTTACATACAACTGTCTTGATTGTTTTATCAGAGAACTAGCTTTACATGAACATTTGTTGTTGTTTGTTGTGTTGTTGTTTTTTTGTATTTTTCTCAAGGTATCGGAATGCTGCTGCATTCATCATATTTTCTTCCATAGTCAGTAAGAACAAAATGTGTGGTTTTGAACACCAAAAGTACCAATCTGATCTGGAAACAAGTTTTGTTGTCAGTAGAGATTTGAGTCATTTTTTATTTGTTTTTTGTTTTTTTTGTGTCTATTTTGTTTGTTTTTTTTCATTATGGTTGAAAGTAACCAGAAAGTAGAGAATCTGTCTTGTGCGATGTATAAAGAAACAATCAAAAATAAGTAAAAGAAAGGCAAGGAACACTTTTGATAGTTCATGTCAAATGTGCCACCTAAGTCAAGTTAACCATGTCCAGTCCTATTTCTAAAAAAATGCCAAAGTATCCTTTAATCCCTGTCAAGAGTGGTGATCTATCCAACTCCTTTAAAGTGCTTTGTAGATTAAGAATCAACAGATTTTCAGGCTGAGATTAGTACTGGTAGTGATCTACTACATGTAGTATCGAATGGCCACACCTGTTAAGTCTGTCAATCCGAGATGTTATACTGCCACCAGCAGTTTGAACTGTATCATACACTATCTTAAGTTTCGTTGTGGGGCAATGAAGAATTGTATACTCAGCCCTCTGGGGTCGTCCATAGACCTAGTAAATATAGGCGAGTCCCTGAGTTAACATTTATGCAGATCAGACGGAGACTGTGACCTCTGTGTGGAAAGCTTTCTAACCAGCTGATCGTCAGTTTCCTTCTTCTTAATGTCACTATACACTGTTATCCATTATAAGTATGACTTAATTTACTAGGTTTGAACCGTCTTTGTACTTGCAAGTTTTATGATTGGCATGTGCTTAGTATTACTACTAGGCTGCAGGATTTGTTTGGTGCATTTGTTCTGGTATTGCCTTCCTATGTCCATAGTAAATCTGATTGCTTCAGATTTAGCACTTTATGTAGGGCCTATTGCAAAACTTTCATAATGGATGCCTGAAAAAGTGGATTTACCTGCGCCTATATTTGAAGCCTTTTTTTAATAGGTTGTCATGTGGTGGGTTTGTTCTTATCACTGTACTTTTATCGGCCACATGACTTGTTTTAATTCTTTGCTAATGATTTCATGGTGCAGGTCGGAGGCGACTGTAGTTTCAGTGGTATAGAAAAGAAAATGAGTGAAACTAGTTTTCCTTTTCTCAAATTTTTCAAAGATGATTAAATCAATGTATTTATTTTCTAGGCACTTAGTGGAATATATATGTTTCACCTCGTCACTGGTGTGGTATAGTCTTGATGCT
Source organism: Elysia chlorotica (assembly GCA_003991915.1). Classification (NCBI taxonomy): domain Eukaryota; kingdom Metazoa; phylum Mollusca; class Gastropoda; family Plakobranchidae; genus Elysia; species Elysia chlorotica. The sequence continues at coordinate 241,415 of RQTK01000592.1, read as the reverse complement.
TAAATATAATGAAATTGGAAGATTTCAATTTTAACCCCATGAGTCATGTCCCATCCTTTTTTTTTAAATTTTAATTGAGACTTAACTTGTAGTTTAATTATTTCATTACTATCATCTTCCATGTCAAGCACTTTGCTTACAGAAAGTCCCAGGAATTTGTTTTTTATCCCTTTTCCCTTCATTCTGACATACCTCTTGTTAATTCTTTCTTAAATACTTCTTTTAATTTATGCCCCTGGTGTACACGATTGTTGTTTTTTTTTTGTTACATACACCTGTCAGTTGACTTCAAATCATCAAATTTTATTGTCAGAGCGTTCAATGTTCTTTGCATGCATGTATTTCTATCTGTAATGTGGTATCTCAAAACAAGTTATTTTTTCAATTGGACCTTACTCAATCAATAGAAATCTGCATAATATGTTGTGCATATCTTTGTAGTGTATCCATTTACTCTGTTTTGTACGTAAAATTTAATTTTTTGGCCTAGTTCCATTGAAGATTCAAAGGTGCTTCTGGTGACGGTGTCTTATTTCACTTACAATAATCCTCAACCTTTTTTACGCTTTTGGAAGAAAGAAAAACATTACTATTTACTTGTTTCACAGAGATAACATGACTACATGTATTGATTTCTTTCATAGAGCTTTCTGCACAATATGTACAGCCTCTGTGCTGCATAAGTGCCCTTTTTTTTTATTTGTAAAAATCTTTATGTGTTACATTAATAGAATTTGGTAAAAACAATCTGCGGAGAAAGTGCATAGGCACAACTATATACTGTATTGGTTGACTTGATATTACCTTTTCAGCTTTATGTCTGTGCTGCAAATCAACTTGTAACAAACATTGTTTTCGATTTAAAATTTATTTAAGCTCTTGTTATAAAGGTCTTAAAAAAGTGCTACTGCAGCTCAAAGAAATTCTTCTTGTATTTACCAGCATTTTTTATGTAACATTTTGCAAATGTTTTGCTGTTTCATTTACAGTATTCATCTTTTTTTTTTTTTTCAAACTGAAATAACAGTTTGAGGCTTTATCACTGGCTTAGTAAGGAGGTATAAAGATCTCCTATTTTCTTTTCTTTGGTTTATGTTTTTTAAATCTATATAATTGAATTTACTGCTTGGAAAACGAGCATCAAAGTTATATGTTGTATCTTTTAAATTTTGATGTTTTTCGTTTGTTGTCGACCTTTTTTTTCCCTGTATCAACTTTCAACCTCTGCCTTTCTGAGATATACAAAGCTTTAATTGTGTTGCCTTTGAATTATCATCACTGCCATGGCTGGTTGTATCTTTTTTTGTTATAGGTTGCTATGTCTTCAAACTTGATAGTGTCCTAGATATGATTGGCATTTTTTTTTGCCCCTCCTATAGGTAATGTTTTCAACAATTTTAATTTTTTTTAATTAGCTCTGCCAGCATTATACATTTTAAGACATTGTAATTGTTTCCTTGGTTTGAATCCGGACAGATCTTGATGACTAGCAAAACTTCAACTGCAATGCAATTGAGGCAATCATTGCCATGTTTAGGATTCACCAGTATTTCCCTTACTGTACCAGGTAAACATAAGAGATGGTGAACTTGGCTTCTATTGTCATATTGAATGCTTTATTTTTATGTTATAATTAAATGAGATTAAATATAATTGTTGGAATTTTATAATTGTTGCCCACTCAAAAGGTGGTGAAACAAAATATAACGTTTGATTAGCGACTTGTTTTACTTTTTTAGTTCAGTTTACATGTTTTACGTAATTTGACTGATAAAAGGAAATGTGCTTTTTAGAAGGTTTATATTTTTTTCCCCAAGATCTATCTTTGATGAAGTTAGGATTTTAAGCCCACTATTTAAAGTGTCATCAATTATCCCTTCCCCCCTTCTCTTTCTGACTCTTTTATACACTGTACATTATTATACGATTGTTGTTGTTTTCTTTTCCTCAATTTACCCACGGCATAGATCTTGTAAATTTTTTATAGTTTGTTGTCAGTTTTTTTCATCTTATCAGTGCAATTTGTGGTGTATTAATTCTTTATTTTTCTGTCTGTATCGTGTAAGAACATGTTGTAATCATGTTGACCTTTATAGGGGCTTTTCAGGTGTGAATACAGCAAGAAAAAAAAGTAAAGGCTGGGAAACATTTTTCAGCAGAATATTAGATTCAAAATTGTTTAAAATTTATTTTTTTCTGACAATTAATAAATGAGTTTTAGATTTTAAGCAGAAACATGAAACACAAGGAAGATAGATGTGCCTTAAGATAAGATTTGTGATGGTTATAAATATTTTTGTTACAAAGTTGTGTATGACCGTTTTCTCAAAAATAATAAAGAATCAATATTAAATTCAAGTGCTTTACCTTTTTTCGTTATTTCCTGTGTTGTGTCAAAGTTAGCTCAACCAGTTAAGCAAAGTAGCTTCTCTTCAGAGGTACATGAACTTGGTTTGATTCCTTGATGACTCCTTGCTAAGTTGCTTTCCACTAGTCAGATCTGTGTCACTGTCAGTATAAGCATTTGGTGTAAACAACCAAATCCTGTGTAACCTCAAACATTAAGGATCCTCCTTAGAAACCAAGTAAACGTTAATCTTGGAAGAGCCTTGTGTTCCCAAATCCAAAAGTATGCAGGATGGGGGATTTAAACCCAAAATCCATGGATTAAAAAATTCTTGAATTCTTGGGTAATTCTTGAATAAATTATCTGGGAACCCAACATATTTTAGTTTTAGACTGCATTTTGGTTTCAATGTTTTTGTTTTGACTTCTTATTTACTTCATTGATCAAGTATCACATTTATAACAAACCTTTGTCCTTTTTAAGTTGTTTTTTTTTAATAAGGGGCGGGCTATTCTGAGGTGGCATTGAATGACGTTTCTCTTTTTTTTAAGTCGTCAAGTCTCTTATCTAATCTTATTAGTAATAAGTTTGAGACTGATTATTCTTTACACTGAGAATCCCCAAAAATAAAACATGGTATAGTCATGAAAAAAAAGAGACCACAAAAATTCAGGCTGAAACTTTTAACGACACACCTTTAATCAATGTACAATAAATAAATAATGACATGAGATGATGAGGGGGTCATTTAACAAACTTTTAGTAAAGAAACACACAATATATGTACATAGCATAAAACTCTCATGCTTAAACTTTCAGATATGAAGAATTTGGTAGTTAGGGAGTCATGAGAATGGCAAGAGTTTCCAAACTTATAGGTGTAAGCAATGTACAACAATGGAGACAAACATCTAGATCTTAGTTACCGTTAGCTGTGAAATACTGGGCTTAATACAGGGCTTTACATACTTATAAGTAACTCCTATTAGTCATGTTTTAGGGTAAAATCACCTTATTTACTATAATACCCTAATCACCACAACTCTCTTCTATATTATGATAGCTTGAAATTACTAAATTACTAGTTTTCAAGTACAAATCATATGAATAAAGTATGAATTGGGTATCTTGAGATGACCATTCATTTTCATTCATGGTTATACAATATCATTCAGGAAAATCATGAGCTTTTTTTTTTAATTCTTTGTGAAAAATAACTAAATATTTTGATTTCTAAGATATTTAAGAAGAAGAAAAAAAACATCTTATTTTTAACTCTAAAACTAGTATGTTTGTAACGGAACAACATATGCGTGAAATTTTAATTGAAAACATGGCCTACCCTTACATAAGGATAATAAGCTGAATTCAGTTTCCAATTCTGCATCGCTCTCAGAAGAACATGCAATTTTATTGTCCTACTTCTAAACATGTATTGGAACATCTATGAAGCTAACAAATCAAAAGTCTTTACACGTACAAGTCAATTATTGAAGTTTTAAAAGCAACAGCCTAAAGCCCAGCACAGTTTAACAAGGAAACAAGGATGGCCTCTACCAAAAATTGGGCTATTGGTATTTGAGATCAGTTTGAGAATGTACGATTGTGGCTTCTGTATTGCTAACAAACAAAATATAATATAGACCTATCTGAGAAAAGGTAGCAAGAAGAAGGCTGTCATAAGTTGCGCGAATTTATCTATTAACTGGGCGCAAATGGCGCGTTGGCAGTTGCCATTTTTTTTTTTTATAAACAAACCCAATTTACTTTTTAAGAGCCTTTTAACTTGATTCAGCTTCAAATCACAACTGAAAAATACTTTTTTCATCAACAATGAAATTTCTTAAGCATTCTTTAACCAGGACAAGCCAAGCTCATGTAGCTGCACATCTCCTTGGTTCCCAGGGGAATCTTATGATGCAGTTACAATGGAATCTGCTTGAGATAAACATCTTAAGGACAGCCGCAAACTGCAAAGTTTCATTCAAGTAAAGTAAAAAAAAAAAGGAAAACCAATGCCTCGGAAATAATTTACCATACAAAAGGTAATAGTTAAAAAGGATTTACTTTAAGCGGATTCCATTGTAAATGGATTGCTATATCTCATGTTTAAACTACAATCATACAATACAAAGTTATTTTTTAAACACTTGTCTCCAACAGTCTTGGGTGTATGCATGAATTCTGTATAAAGAAAAGGGCAGTCATTAATAACTTAATTAGGTGGTTGAAACACTCAAAGCCAGTGGAAAGGATCAATGAGTTATCTCAGTGAAGCTCTAAGACCTCTGGAATTAAAATTGACATCTATCCTACTTCCCTTATGATAACAGCACAGATTTAGCATTCAGTAATGTAGTAAGGAGAACTCTCTTTGTTGAGGGGGAGGGTGGGAGGGGCTGCGCAAATAGGATCTTTCTATGACTCGCCAACCTTGCTTCTATGCTTAGTCTCATTTTTTTCTATTCGAGATCAGACTTATGACAAGTTGAATTTCAGATCTCAGATTTTTTAAAAAGAAATAAGTCTGTTTATTGCAATAAATTCTTGTGTCATTTTCACCACAAAATCAAATAATCTAGTTACTTCCTACAAATGAAAACTTAAAATTCAAATTTCTTCACAACCATTTATATTTAGAATTAAGTCTTTTCATGGCAATTCCTGGCAACCACTCTTTACCTCCGTTTTGTAATTCTTCTAGGTATTTACACATTACATTTCTTTTTTACTAACAACAAAGAGCTCAAAGAGGAGCATGGCCAAAATGTTGCCCTTCAACTATTTGCTACAATGAACAACTAGCTAGATTCCCTAGTATTACATGTTTTTACTAACATCAAGTATCATTGGTAAAGCCAGGCTGTAAAGTTATAATAATACACAAGAAAAACAGGTTACAATATAATGTATGAAGAATTATTAAGAACAAAACATGGCAAAAAGTTTGTGACAGAGAGTGGAATTCTTATTTGAACACAGGGGGTTATATTGATGAGAAATATTTATATGTTTGAATACATAATCTGCTACAAAAGAAGGAAAAAGGACAAGGTGTTAAGTGAAATTTTGTTACACAAAAAATGAGTTTTTTCTTCTGAGGATGAAAAAGGAAACTGTACTACATAATGATGATATGATGTACAATATATCTATAATTTGTTGTTTTCTAAATCAGGGCATTGTTCAACTGATCAACTCTTGTCCCAAGATGGATGTATCTTTTCCTTGAGATCACCTACAATTGTAGAATAGGTACCATGTATCAGTTTATTTTCTGTGTAAAATGTGAAGGCTGGGTACATGCAATATTCTTACAAAACCAGAAGCTAAAAAAGCTTAACAAAATTTAATTTAAGAAATGTTAGTTAAACAAGATCAAACTCAAAGCATGCAAAAAGACTAAACAAAACTCTGTGGATGACATTCAGAAGTTCCACAGAATGAGCCATCGAGTTTACTTCTTTTCTTTCACAATATTTTCACTGTCATATGCATATTTTCAACACAAACAGAAATGCGTGCTTAATTACAGTTTTTAAAATACAAGTAAGGTATCGAGCTAGAACTTAGGTCCAATATTTCATAAGATAACAAAACTCATAAATAATAACTGAAAAACAAGTTTAGAAAAAAGGGTTGAAAATGAGGTTGTCTACAATGTTAATTACTCTATACTTTTTCTTATGCCCACAATTATATGTCTTTGCCAAATGCAATTTAAAAACTCCTCCTAGCAAAATACCATTGGGCAGTAAAGTATGATGATGTAGGATTTTCCAATTTATTATAATAGAAAGACATTTTCAAAAAGACCTCTGATTTTGGAATTCTATTATTATTATTATTATTATTATTATTATTATTATTATTATTATTATTATTATTATTATTATTATTATCATTATTATTATTATCATCATGAAGAAAATATTTTTAATGATACATTTTAAAGCTTCAAAAGCAAAATTTTCTATTCCCTTGAATGGGATTCATTAGTTCACACATCTGTTTGAACTTTTAAAAGTAACCATTTCTCATAAAATTTAAGCACCATAATGTATATATAAGATAATAATGTCATAGTTAATTGTTTGATCTTGATTGTTTGGGTAAAACCATTAACTCACTGAACACCATTCCCGATTTTTTGGTCTTTAAAGATTAGTCGATTTATCAAACCCTGGTCTCCAGTCAGTTAAGAAGAGTTTCAGAGATAGTTAACACAGACCTATGACAACAGGCACTATTCTTGCAACCTCACGACTTAGAGAAGCGGAAGGATGAGACCGAAAATATGTCGCAGTATCGAATTATTGAATTGACAGGTATTTTTCACCGACAATTTTACATCCCACTGTACAAGGTGATTCTGCCCCTGGCCTCCGCTTTCATAATGTTTGTAGAATGCACATGCCACATTTTATTACTTTATCCAATACAAGGCTCGAAATTCGATTTCTTCCTCAGTAAATCAGTAACGATAAGAAATTTAATCTGCGCTATCTCTAGTTCTAATTATTCTGCGACTACAATTTTTCTATAACCACACCAAAAAAATGAATAAAGTCTCATCTCACTTTAAAATCCTTTTTGAATATTGTATGGCTTACAGTAGGAGGTGTTTAGAGGGGCAATAGTTTTGTGATAATTGAGACTCATTTCTACACCATTCATCTCATTCATTTTACAAACGATCACTACTGATTTCAAAGCCGCATTTAAGCAGCGTGACATGTTTTTAGATTACTGTATACTGATAAATGGCATTAAAAAACCTGATATATTGTTACAGTGTGTATTTATCTGACATCTGGATAGAATGTTAGACACAAAAAAACAAGGATTCTTTAGGGCTAATAACAAGCATAAAATTAAAGCAGATACAAAGACCAAAAAGAGTCATACTAGAGTAGGCAGCGTAGTAATTTTTTTTTTTTTTAAATCGAACATCTAATTTTTCAGGCAATGGTAAATGTATTGTAGGCACTCTAGAGGAGACAGTATACTATTATCAATATTGCCAAGACTGCAATTCATTCTAAAATCATCAGAACAGATAGTAGTGTGAGTTGATTTTCTATTACGGTTAAGTGAAATTCACATAGAAAAAAAGCATGTCATACTACCACAATTTCAGCTAACTTTGAATTCACTGAAAATATCTGAGAAGGTCATAATTTTACAGGCATTTTTTTAAGCCAAGAGAGCAATGTGATGAAAGGTAACAAACACAAAATTAGCCCTACGAATTTAATTTAAGGTACAGGAAAATCACATAAAAAAAGCACACACACAAAGATTGATAAACCACAGTACAAGTGGAATTTCAGTCATGGCAAAATTGTTGAAAAATATTGCACAAAATTAATAAAGGTGTAGGATGTGTGTGATTGCTTTAAAACATTATTAAAAAGGTTTTGAGACAAAAAGTTTACAAGAGTCATCTTGAAAGTCTTCTAAAGCAATACTTGATACAATATATCTGATATCACTCCTAAACCAGACCAGTCTCATCATGCTTAAATTTAAAGACAAACACAGTTTCTGGTACCATTCAGTATAGCCCTTACATTCTTCAACCCCATGTCTTTGAAGGAACATGTTCGCGTTTGATTGTTGTTGTTTTTTTAATCTATTCAGCCTATCAAGCTACTTCTTACTTCCCTTCACGATTTGAAAACATGCATGAAGATTAAAGAGAATTGTACATATTCCTTATTTAATGCCCAATTTTATCTATTATGAAAACGCGATTTGGATGTGGATCTCAGTTAGTACATGTATAAAGCATTTTTGTTAGAAGACATAGTAAATCTCCTTGATCCTTGATTAAGAAAAATTGTTAATATATAATATAATCATTTATAGCTTTTAGACTTTTGCAATTAATCCAATTACTAACTGAAGTAGTAGCATCATCATGTAACAAACTCTATTTAAAATTGAACTGAAAAATCTGCACCATGTATGGCCTAGAGTTCCTGTTTGTTTTTGTTTTAATCAAAAATATTTTCTCACATTTGTCACAATGTCATAGATGCAATACAACTTGTTTAAGAAAGGTAATAGATACACCTAGAAGTAATTTATAAGTAAAAAATCAGTAACAGATAACTTTCTCAACAATAAACAATCTCAACTTCAAATTTAAATTTCATAGGAGAAAAAAAACGAATATTTTTCTAGTAACGTAAACTACTCTGTAGAGACTGAGACAAACAGTGGCAATCTTCCATGACCTAGTCAGAAGTCTTGTAGGCTAAAAACAACAGATGAAGAACAGCTGTGAAATCACATCACAGACTTCACTGCTATTGCTGAGAAAATTGAATTATCTGTAGCAATTTTTTAAAGTCAACACAACCGTTCTTTTGTTCATGTCTATAGACAAATAGATACTGGTTATACCAAACTATATAAATACAAGCAAAGATTAACTTGCCCAAGTGCAATTCAAGAGGAGTCTACTGAATGTTGTTAGATCATCTGAAAAGGTGATCATTTTACAACTTTCATGCGCCCATTTCAAACACATCCTCTTAAATAAAAAAATAAACATTTTACTGTTTACATACTTTCACAGCTTTTTATCACAAAATTCCAAAGTGTTGTTTACTTAAATGGAAAAAAAATTAAGCCAAAACTGTGAGCCAAAAACAAACATAATCTATATGTCCATAAATGGGATTTGTTTGTGTCTTTATAACACTAATGTGTAAGGAAACAAAAATTGAGCACAAATCACACTTTTGCACTTTTGCAGCACATCCCTTTCAGTCTCAACCACAAGAGTCTTGAACTGGAAAGGAAGAAACTGCCAAACTTGATTTTTCTTTGCTTATGAAAAGACAAATGGTCAAGTCTTTGCTATTAGTCTATGCAAAATCTGTTTTTCTTTCAGATGCAAAATTTGAAATCTTTCAAACAAGTGCAAAATTTGGCTACACACTTGTACATATGCTTTGCACTTAAGAGTAACACATATGCTTTGCACTTAAGAGTAACACATCCTCAGTAAGAAAGAATTTTTTTTTTTTAAATCACTCATGGCAATTACAAATTCTGCAAATAAGACTACTTTGCATGTGAAGTGGGGTCTTTTGAAGCCTCATTATCTATAACAAGACTGGGGTCTCCAGAATTGTTAGTTGCAAGAGGGAAAGCTGGGTCTAAAGATCTTTCCTGTGTTGTGCAGGATTGAAAGACAGCAACATTGTTGCCTGAATCCTCTTGTTTGTTATCATCACACTGGGCATTTAAAGCTGATTGCTGAAAATTTGAACTTACTCTCACACTATTATCACACTCCTCTCTTTCCTCTCCAGAGGGATGAATAAGAGCCTCCATCTCTACAACACTTTTCTCACCATCTTTACGGCCCCAGCCAGATTTGTTTTTCCCACTCAAAGCAGAGCTGAGAGAACCAGTCGACCCACTCTTAACTTTGGCGCCAGTATGAACACCGGCGCCCGTCAAAAGACCAGTGGATGCCTCCTGATCAGTATCATCCTCCTCCTCATCCTTTTCCAGGACTCCTCCACCTGGTGACCTCGAACTGCCAGGCCTGCTGCTATGATGGTAGTGCAAACAGCTGGGTGGCACCAGTACAATCTTGACCTCTGAGTTCTCCTGGACCTCATCCTCCAGGCTGGAGCTGGCCTCATGATCGTCCAGGACCAGAGCTGTGGACTCTGACCGCCCAGCACCGTCGACTGAATGGATGGACTCCAGCATGATGGCCTCACCCTCCATTTCTCTCTGCATAGATTCTTGGCTGCCCTGAAAAACAGGAAACCCTTGTGCTGTCAAATACCAGTATAATACGATTGACAAAGTTCAAGCAGACTACTATATATAGATAAATAAGACAGATAGAAAGAGCCTTGTTATTCTCAAGTCACAAAATTCAAGTGGCTTCATATTTCAAAATCAAACTTTCACATCAAAGAAATTTTACTCACAAATGCTACTCAACAGAGGTGAATGTCTCATGGAATTAGTAATTTAGAGTCTAAGGATGTATAATATAATTCATAAAAGAGAAAAGGTTGGAGTAGAATGAGACAAAGGAACAAAAATGAATATAAAAATTTCCTAATAATAAAAAACCACAAGTGAAAAAAATTGTCAAAGAACTTGAAGTCAAGGTGTTCAGTACCCTCTGCTTACCTGCATGCCATAAGCAAACATGTCTAGCTTGCATGTGGACATGCCAAAAGCCTGCAGGATGTCCAGTTTACACATGGGACATGTACGGTGGTCCAACAGCCATGGGTCCACACAGGATTTGTGAAAAACGTGCCTGGGAAGACAATAACAATGACTAATCAATAATGTATTCAATCCTTCAGAATACGTTTCCAACATTCTTTGATCTCATGTTTCAAGGTTGAAAGATGCTTATAGCTTAATTACTTTGCTTAACATATTCCATATTAAACTTCCAACTTCAATGTCAGTGACTTTAAAAGTCACATTTTATTTTTTTCGTACAAGCATTTTGAATTAATTTGAATAAGAATGATTACATGCCATACTCTATTGCAATGGTAGCACAAGGTGGACCTTCATTACCCCTCTGTGTCCTTAAAATCCCCTGTACATGTGGGGGTTTTTTATGTAAAGCTTTTTATGTGGATACCATGGTAAAGAACATCTAAATACACTTACTCAATTGTACAATTAAATAATTACACATAAAGAGCCTCAGCATTCATGAGATGAACTAAACCATCTCGGATGAAGAGTAAATTGCAATCAATTCCATCTGCAGATTATCTGCATCATATAATAATTGCTTTTGATCATGCCCCTCTCTTCTTGCCTCTATCACGATCTAGTCCTTGATCCACGCTTATATCCACTTCCATTGTACATTGTATATTAAAGACAATGAAACAATACTGATACATAAATTTAAATTTAAAAACCTTTTTCTCTCCTTTTCCGTACCTCCACAACTGGAAAAAAGAGGTCAACAACAATTATTTACTGAGTGAATGTTAAAGAGTGTCTCAGGAGCTAAAAAGGTACAGGATAGAAGGACTTGGGCTACCAAGCTAGAACTTTTCTATCTATATACTAAGGACTTGGGCTACCAAGCTAGAACTTTTCTATCTATATACTTCTCAGCGACTGTATTCTATTGTTACTTAGCTTTAAAGGTATCAACATTACGATTAGAAAACCAACCTGCAGGGCATTAAACGAATGATGTCCCCATCTTTGTATGGCTCAATACAGATAGCACATTGATCAAAGTCTCCATCAAGTTCCTAAAAAAGACGACAAAATAAAATAATTGATAAACAGAGAGAAATCCGAAGGTATTAAATAGATTCTTCTTTTAATTAATTTTACTTAGATACAGTGGTCTCCGCCTCAGACCCCCCACTCCCTCAGGAGACAAGAAAAGCAGGTTCTAACGCTTATTTGGAAAGGGGCATTACTGAGTAGCCCCATTGTTTTATCTCCCTTGTTTGTGGTAACATACACCTTGCGTAATTGTTCAAGTCCCACCTACTCTTCAGTGATTCGATGCCCAGCTTGGATGCCCAGCTTCTCGTAACTAACCGATTGCGTCCACCTATGATTATCAGTCTAGAGCAGAAAGATGTATACAGTTCATACCTCCATAGTGTCCATGTCAGACTCTTTGATTTTCCAGCCGCTAGACAAATAGGTGCAGAAGAACTTTCTTTGACTCAACACCAGTTGGCTCTTCTGATATGTGCACAGCTCCTAGCGTTTTTTT
>RQTK01000592.1:201724-215607 GCA_003991915.1 Elysia chlorotica | reverse complement strand
GAGAGAGAGAGAGAGAGAGAGAGAGAGAGAGAGAGAGAGAGAGAGAGAGAGAGAGAGAGAGAGAGAGAGAGAGAGAGAGAGAGAGAGAGAGAGAGAGAGAGAGAGAGAGAGAGAGAGAGAGAGAGAGAAGGTATGTATATATATGAGAGAGTCCTGACTTAACATGTCAGTGATAATATAAAATAAAAAGCTTTTTAATTAAAAACAAATTTTTATGGTCATGGGTTGAAGTCTTTATGATCAAACAATGAAAATATATTTAACTCTCTGTTGTAGACTGCTTGATTCTTGCCTCAGTCAGATCATCTCTCAGAAAGTACTCAACAGTAATGCTGATTTTGACTTAACACTATTAAATTAATCTTAATGTATTACTTGAATCAAGGAAACACACTTCTTTGTGTGTTCCAATGTAGTTGAATGTAAGTTTACACATCCGACTGCTTTTCATGTGAGGTGGGCTGTTGAGGAAGAGAATGCAGACCACCAGAACTTTCCTCAGTATTTGGCAGACATGGGTCTGAAGATTTCCTCTCCAATGATCTATTGGCTTGGTGTGTGGCACTTTCCTTGCAATTTTCTTTAGCTGCCGATTGTTGAATAATGTCACCCTCATTGCCTACCCTCACATCATCACCCTGTTTCATAGAAGGATGGATAAGAGCCTCGGTTTCAACACTGTTTTCTCCAACAGCCTGGCCTTGGCTCTTTCTCCAGCCAGATTTGTTATTCCTGCCTGAGGATGAGTTAAGAGAACCAGTCGAAATGTGTGTAGCCGAAACGTCATCCTTTAAGGCTTCGGCATAGGCACCAGAATTAGCCAAAAGACTTGTGGATGCCTCCTGCTCAACATCTTCCTCCTCATCCTCTTCCAGTACTCCTCCGGCGCCTGGTGATCTTGAGGTACCAGCTGCTGTGCTGCTATGGTGGTGATAGTGCAAGCAGCTGGGAGGCACGAGAACGAGTTTGAACTCAGAGTTCTCCTGGGATTCATCTTCCAGACTTGAGCTGGCTTCATGATCATCCAGGACCAGACCTGTAGACTCGGATCTTCCTCCACCATCAACTGAAGGGATGGAGGCCAGCATAATAGCACCCTCCTCCATGTCTCCGTGCACAGATTCTTGGCTAGCCTGGTGAAGGGAAAGCACTCTTTTTAATCCCCTACATGATATATATTTTATATTTACAATACACAAATGGAATGATTGAAAAAAAAACAAAAAAACAACAACAACAGGATATAAAACAGAAACAAACATCTCATGGAATATTTATGTAGAAACTTAAATGCTCCAGACAATACAAGAGAATTGTATCTCAAAATACAGAAGAAAAAAAATGCCTCTACACTTATGTTGCTTATGTTGTATTAGTTGTATGTAAGTGGATGAATGGATTAACATTGTAAGGCGCCTAGGGCCCACATTGTGGGGAGTGGGTGCCCTATAAATGCCATTATTATTACACAACTGTGTCACATGTCCATTAGATTTCTTTCTTTCTTTCTGTCTGTCTGTATATCTGTTGATCATTCCCTTTATTTTTTGTTGTTGTAGTAATTACTATTCTCTCTCTCCTCCCGCCGCATATCTCTCTTAAATTTCTATACCTTTTAAAAAGGTATAGAAATTTAAGAGATAACTTTGCGCTTTGTGTCTCTCACATGTGGAAAAAATAAACACTTTCTCTCCACCTCTGCTCAGACTAAGAACTGCCTGGAGCACCATTTATTCTTTTTTCATTTATCTTAAACTGTAGTTTGAACTTCACAGAGGCTATGCACCATTTCTAGCTTCGCAAACATGGAACTCTGTCATTGGCTTTGACACTCCAAGATAAGCTGTATGGCCAGCTTTTCCACTTCTTCCTTTTTTGAAAAACACTTGCAATAGCCTGCACCGACAAGACAGTCAAACAGGCATTCACCAGTTTAACTTTGGGAGTCACAAATAAATTAAAAAGTAAATAAAAGCTAGTTTAAATAGCAAAACTACATAAAAAAGGAGACATGGCTCTCATCTATTACTAACCTGCATGCCATAGGCGAGTATGTCTAGTTTACCCATGGACATGCCAAAGGCCTGAAGGATGTCCAGTTTACACATGGGACAAGTGCGGTGATCCAACAGCCACGGGTCCACACAAGACTTGTGAAAAACATGTCTGTAGAAAGATAAAGAGGTACTATGAGAACACCACTGCAACTTGAGTCAAAAGTCACAAAGAAAAAAGAATCCCATGACAAATTGTCTGAAAATATCTACCGCCTCTGGGCGCAACGGATTCCAGAGGGGTCTGGGGAAATGCTCGACCAGAAAATTTTGTGAGTCCAAAATAAACCCTCTAGTAAATATTTTGAGCTATTATCCTATAATATCAGACTTTTTTCAGTCCAAAGAATAACAAATTGGTGGACCTCAATAAACTATAAACTACTTTATGTTTTAGATTGATCTAAAAAAAAAAAAACTTAAGTGTCATCGATATTGTAACACATGCATTGATTCTCATCAGTATGCAGGGAGGCCAACTGGATCATTATTCTTTTACTGAACTTTTGACGTAAAGTGGCATAGCATATTGATTCACAAACATTATCCCTTAACATATTTTTACTGAATTCTGATCTGCAAATTTTTTTTTTTTTTACTGAAAATCGGCATTGTCTTTATTATTGTTAGCCAACAATGTCAGTAAAAGAGGGTTATAAAAAAAAATGATACATTCTGAATCAAAGAATCACAAGTTGGACTTTAATGGATAGCAAAACCTTTGATTGGTAATTTTTGTTCACAAAGAAGCGTTTCAGGGGTATCCTATCCTAAAACAATACCACAGACCTGCAGGGCATTAATCGGATAACATCACCATCCTTGTAGGGCTCAATACATACAGCACACTGATCAAAATCTCCTTCCAGCTCCTGTAAAATGGACAATTTTCAATGTTACTTCCTTCTACTTGAGGTATCATTAACCTTCTGAGCCAGAACTACAGCGCTTAAATGTTACTGAGCACCGCAACACTGTTTAATAACCATGTAGATCTGGATCTAGAATGGACTAAGAACTACACAGTTGATGATAGACATTGTGGGTCTGGATACCATTTTCAGCTCAGGAGGTTAGGTATAGAGTCAAAATAATGCCAGGACTCAAAGAGTTAATCTATTCTTTGTTGCTTTAATTAAACAATGAGAAATTAAAAAAAAAAATGTTATAAGTGCAAAAGAACTTTGTACAGGATTTTAACTTTGCAAATAAACTAAGTTGAAAAAAAAATAAGCTTGTTTCATTAACTTAAAATGCATTAATATTGGCAACAACATGATGCTTGGATTTATTGAATTACAAACCAATATAATACAAAACTATTATCCTTAGTATTATTTTAAAGATTAGATCCTTGCTCTGAAATCATTTACAATACATTCTCTTTATGTTAAATGAATTTAATAGGAAGAGTGATAATTAAAATGTGATTTCAAAGGTGGTTTTACAGAGAAAGGGCATGACATGACAATTTTAGTTTAGCCTCACCTTATCTCCCACATTTAATGTCCTTTGAGGAATTTTGGCGATTGCTTTCTTCGCTGCACGAGCTAATCGCTTCTGCAAAATGTAATGAAACACCTTTTTAGTATCATCATACTTTAAATAACTAAAGTTTATATAAAATACACATGTGTATTTAAGAAACTCCATTATACAGTGAACTCTAATCATCTTGAGCCTATATCTAGATCTTGAGAGATCGAAAGGGAACTGCTAGACTACTTGTGGAAACTAACACAAGACCAATCGATAAACACCTGGGATGCAATTAACAGTGAAACCTGCATCTTGCAGGTAGGCTTTGTGATACCTTTTCCCTAGCATGCTCACCCAGCACAGCCACTACTAATCACTGGTTTACAAGTGTAAATAAAGTCCATGCAATCATTACATGTGTCTATTTATTCACAAATTATAACAATGCACATTTCTTAGGTACAAAAGGCAAACAATCTGCCTCTAACACTTTCATTCTAGACTAATGTCCAAACTTTTTTTCTTTTCAACTTTAAGCGAGTCATATTTCCAGATTACTGGTTCATGTAAAAAAAAAAAAACTCTGTACCTCAGAGTTTTTTTATGATCTAGCGGACCTGACTGTCATATAATACATTTTTTTTTTAAGAATAGAAGTGGCAACTTCATCTACAGATAAATAAAATGAGGTTGGACAATGACTACTGTGTTGACAGTGTTCAAATACAGCAGTTGTTTCCTGTATATATTAATACATTTTGTCCTATGTTTATTCTTCTTGAAAGAGATCAAGAAGGATTATTTACAGATCCAAGAATCTTGTTATATCAAGACAAGTCAGAGCTGAAAAAATAAACCTTAAAAACTCTTGTATCCACATATTAACTCACAGAAATCCTAGAAATAATAAATACATATATATCAGAGGCCTTTTGAAGACAAAAAAAAAAAATATTTCCCCTCTTTATATTCAGATGAGCTTAAAAAAAAACAGTACGAAAATATCTTTAATTAAAAAAAAAACACAGTACGAAAATATCTTTAAAAATTAATAGTAATAGCAGCACTTACAGCAAGCCTTTCTTTTGCATGAGAGTACCGAAATTTGCGAATATAGTAGTACATAAGCCATGCCACTGCGATAATGACAACAATGCTGAAGGATATTGACAAAAACAGGACAGAAGAGTTATTCTTGTTCCCATCCTCCGGGCGTAATCTACGTTGACCACGGCGAATGTTGATCTCAACATTAATGTCCTTGTCCAACAGCTTTACTAACGCCAGACCATCTTCTCTTGAAATGAAGACTGCTACATTTTTCTTTACGTCTGTAAAAGAAATAAAAAAGGCATGGAGCAAAGAATTTCCACTACAAATTGGTGAAAGTGGTGGATTAGTTTTTGAATGACAAGGAATATGATAAGTCCTAATAAATGAATATGTCATGCAAAACGCAATAAGGAGAAATTTATCAAAGTATTGAGCTACAGGTCATGCATTGGTCTACTACTGTTGCTTCTTTTTAAAATATTCCTTTGTCCCACTTTTAGTGTATCCCTGCAGCAACTACTGTTCACACTTCTTCAACACTTTAATACTAATCTAATGTAGCAGAACAACATATACATATTTCTTGTTTCCTTTCTTTCAACAAATAATTATTTGTATATGAGTTATAATATTATTGCTGTGCAATACATTTCATTTTTTCTTTCAAAAACATTGAGGAAAGTGATGGATGTGAAGTGAATAGTAATCAAACTCATATTGCTAAGTCACCTAAGCAGTACATAGATAGTGATTTACACAATTTTTTCGTTTAAATTTTGAACATTTTACTTTTACTATACATTGTCATCTAATTTGAAAATGATGAACTTTAAACTATTCTTTCATATAAAGAAGTTTTGAGGAAAGGGAAAAAAATAGATATTTCTATTTACTTAAAAGGTGGGCATTTTATGGTACATATTAGGTAGTTAACATAAAAAAGGGCTATAAACTTAATTTTAATTTGTTTGCAAAACCTTTCTCTCTGTGCTGTACGCACTGCACTCTAATAGAATGTACACATTTTTATCAGTGCTATAAGCGCAATTTTTAACACATTTTGGATATTATTGTACTCCAATATAAAAGCAATTTTATTCTCATGTCGTGATGAATGCTGTAGTTCATGTTTATATTTTCTTTGAATACCAGTTCGAAAGTCATTTTTATTATTATTGGATCTTGAGCTTATTTTGTTTAGTCTACTTTAAAAGTCTTTCACCAAAATTACCTCTGTGACGTTTGTAGTTAAGATCTGTTGTTAGATTGTTATAAACAATCACAGCTGAAGCGTTGTGAGCAATGGTCGCTATCTGCAGTTTTTCTGTAAAATCGCACTCTCCTCTTTCTACAAGGGCAATCCATTTGACAGTTGGAAGCTTCATGGAGTATTTCTCACAGCCAAAATGGTTGGACTTTGCTCTGTCTTTACTTGAAACTGAGATGACGTGTACTAACTTTCCAGACATGTTTGCATTGGTTGGCATATATCCTAAACCATACGATCCTTGAATATTTTCTGTCTCCAGATCATTTCTTTGAGAATCCTTGTATGTGAATCTGATATCAGCATCATAGTACACCCTAGAATGATCACTTTCTAAATGATGCTCCACACAATGAACTTGGATTAATGTCAACAAAATAACACACAATACAAGGTATGAAGCAGTCTGCTGTCCACAGAGCGAAGAAAAATAAACCCGAAACATTTCAATACTTTACAAAGGTGAAAGTTTCATTAAAAAAAATAAACAAACAAAAAACACTTTATAGATGGGTTTCAGGACTTCCAGCTATGGGTTAATACTCTGCTGTCATTTACTTCTATTTTATACAGGGTCCTTTACAAATCAGCAAGACATTTTTTGTCTGATCTCAAATTCAGCTGTCTGCAGATACAATTGATTTGACTTCGATAGATTCTTTTCGAACATCAGATTTCTGTTGACAAAAAAGAGCAAGGAAATCAAATATTTTGCTATGCACACTAACCTATCAGAGTGTTTAGAATATGTATGGTTATAAATGCTGTCTATTGCAAATAATCTTTCTTTACACCTAGGAAACATTAAATTAAGTAAGAGTTTAGCTTTAGGCAACGGTCAGACCAAAGAATTTGATTTGAATGAAAACACTAAAATATATAGTGTGTATATCAAAATTTGGACAAAAACTGCATATATATCTATATATAAAGAAGCAGAAACATATATATAGACACCCCCCTCTACCTTATAGTTCATATAGACACCCCCCTCTACCTTTAGGTCTAATCTCGTAGATTACTGTCCTTTTAAGTTCTCGCTCTAGAATCTCCTTAGAAAGGCAATTTGAGCTTTTAAAATCTAGATTTTTATCCACCATTATTGCACAATTGTGATCTCCGTACACTATGTGATAATATGTCATGTATATATGTAGATTACATCTAAAATACTGTGACTAGATCTATACTAGATCTACATCTATAGAATCCAGGAGTGAGTGTGCTACTGTTACATAAGTGTCCCAATACTGTTTATAGACTAGTAATCTAGATTCTAGATCTAAAAAGTAAGACCAAGTGTGTCAATCTGGCCTCGAGATTAAATATATATTTCTAGCCAAGATACATGTAAAATCTAATCTAGATTCTAAAGATAAATCTAGAATCTAGTCTAGATCTAGATTAGATTTTAGATTTGGAATTCCTTCAGATTTAGAATCTAGGCTAGCCTAGAGTGATCTAGATTTCTACATGATGTATCCATGTTTTATAGTCCTAGATCTAGATCTACTCACAGTTTCACCTGTTAGTCTTATTATAATTTCCCCTGTATAAAATCTTTATCTCGATTATAATCGGAACAGTTGAGCTAGTCAAAACAAAATCAATTCAATTTACTTATAAATTGCAAGTGCCTGACCTCAGTTTTATCGTGGAACACAGCATTCAACACACCCATGGCAGTTGTAGCACACAACATTGTATTTTTATTGCCAGACAAAAAAATCGCTTATGGCCTAAACTTGATTTTACATTTTCTTACCTCGCCTCGTTGACTTGAATCATGCATGGCTTTTCCGCAAGGCAAAAATGGTGGAAAAACACGACGAACCCCCCCCCCCCCCCCAAAAAAAAAAGAAAAAAAGAAGATGATGTGGTCACCATCAATATTGTTTTCATCTAGTTCTTGGAGATCATCGACGCGTTTGTCGTACATTGATAAGAAAAGAAAAGAGGAAAAGGGGCACTAAGATATCTAAACTATACTATTCTTTTAATCTCGGAGTCAGCCTGATAAAAAATAACCCATAATCTTACATAACATATGGAGGATATAATACGTCCAATGCGTTCCTCAAATGTGTACACAGTTGTTGTTCTCCATGTGTTTACGTTAATAATGCTGTCACAAAACATGCTTAGTCTATAGTATGATTAACCTTTAAGAGGCCAATCTGGTAATTTTGAAACATTGTTTTTGTTATGATATCATTGTTTCATTTTTATCTCCCACCCACTCACTAACCGCATTCATGAATCCATGGGTCTACGAGTGCGCCACCTATGACAACACAGATCTATAAACTCATTGACACAGAATAAATTAATTAATGGATGTCACCGATTAAAAGCTAAATTTGTATTGGAATGGGAATTTCCTAAAGGCAGGCATTATTTTGGGGAACATTTCGATCAGTTCGTAGAATAGACATAGGGCATACACCTAGTGCAAACAAGGAGAAAAAAGTAGAAGAGCAATATAAGATAGACGTAAAAATGGGGTGAACAATCAAATTATTATTCGTTTAATCAAACAATTAGGGGGCGGGCGGATAATCTCGTCTTCGCTACAATAACCACTTCGCTTTCTCTGTTTTTTCTTCATTGTTCCGGAGATTGATCAACCATAAGCCTACGCAGAATTAGGTCTACGTTATAAAATAGGCCTAGAGTAGGTCTATTAGATTAGGTTTTTTGTCGTCGTTGTTTTTTTTTTGTTTTTGTTTTTTGTTTTTTGTTTTGGGAAGGGGGTGGTCGTTATTTATTTATTTTTTATTTTTTTTTTTTTTTTTTGGGGGGGGGGTCCTCCACATAAGAATATGATTTTGTTCGGTTCTTGTAGTTTTGAGTCTGGTTTTACTATGATCGCTTTTAAGCTTGGTTCTAATTGATTGTGGGTGGTAGGCTAGAGATGAACAAGATTGGTTGTCGTTCTGTTAATTTCCGTTGCCTTAACTCTCTTCCACGCATTTACAAAGTCCAGTATGAGAAGAGTGAGTGCAAAAGAGCTGATGAGGTGTTGGTTAGTTGCCCAGTGCCGGATTTATTGGCAAGTGGCTCGATGAGCCAGCTTTGGTCTAGGCCTATGGTGCTTGTTTATAAAGCTGTTTACATGTCGTTTGGGTGAGCCCGCGTTTATTGTTTCATTCACAATTATAAAATTATAAACTATTTCATTGAAGTCAAAAACACATTTAAAGGTGTAGAGTAGGCTTAAGGTTGTTATCATGTATGAACGGTTGTAATATTTTCATAACTACATGAATGTCACAGTTTTGTTTAGTTTTTGTGACCTTACGGTCCAGGCACTTAACTTGATTTTCCTGAAGCAATATCATCGATAGTAGTTGTGGGCCTACATGTATTATTATTCTAGATCACGGAGAACATCTGTTTGAATGCTCATAAGAACGGTAGGTTGATAAAATCTTGTTCTTCGTTGAAAAGATCGCTCCTCGCTGCAATTTACATTATGATAACTAGGTATTGTTCTGGGTGCAATTTCAACAGTTGGAAACGTGTGTTATACTTTTTTTTTTTTTAAATAAGCCTGCAAAGGCGCAGGGCCTACCTCTGGGGTTATTTCTTATGGTTCTTCTGAACAGAAAGATATTTAGGAACTTTGTCAACTGCTGCTGTTCATGATTGTGGTAAAGAAATGTGTAAACCGTTTGTGAATGATGAATAATTATGCTAGTCTCTGTGCTGCGAATATGATCTCTTTATCAGACATTTTTAAAGGCACCAAAATATAAAAAAGAGTGATTGTTCCTGATCGCGGGTTTAATCTGTATTCTAAAGATGTTAGGAATTTATCTTTAAACGGAGTAGGGGCCTGCATTTTCTACTCTCTCATTATTAGACTACAAGGACTCAGTTGTGATTCACTTGCGACACTGTATCAGCAGGTGTTCTCCCCACCTTGGAATGCCTCTGAGTTGCTGATGTTGTTTTTTGAACCATATAAGATGATCCGGACAGTTCTATGCTATTTTTTTTTCCAAATGGTTGAAACATGCCACGTTTTGGAAGCGATAAAACCCTTCAAATCGCACCGCGTTGTTTAATAAATACGTGTGTATTCAAATCAGGTTTAGTGTTTAGTGTGTTACAGGCTTTTCTTTGTTCCGTCAACCTTTTGAAGAATGCCATTCCAAAATAAACTCAATGTCCATTTTCTACCGGACCCATCTGTGTGTTATATCCATCAGCTTTACACTTGCTCATCTCTTATTCGTTCTAGGACATTCTTGATTTTGATATGCTAGGGTCCAATATCATTATGTTCTATTGAATCGTCAATCTCATCACGATTTACGAGAGTCTGCATATCTTCTTTACTTTCGCGTGTGCTTTCACTGCAAGCATCGAATGATAAGCGATGACGGATATTCATGTAATTTAGCCTCAAGCAAATCACTATTTCTTTATTTGAAATTATTAATAAGATGAATATAAAATAGAATTGGTGCATTTCACGAGCTAACAATTTATGCTTGAACTAAAACATTTTAAAGAAAAGAATATTATTTCGCCCATACCAGCGCAAACATGTCAATATCATTGTTATGTTTGAGCCTTAATCGTTGAAAAAAAATTCTGCGAAGCTCTAACATTGAATTCGAAGAACTTTCGTTTGAAGTAATTTCCAAGCGATTACACTATAAACTTAGCCATGGCCAAAGTTCCAAATAAAGTGGTTCTGGATCTAGATCAAGGTGTTTATAAATTGTTTTATTCGTATCTGTTTTTTTAACTTAGAGATTTTGATCTCGATTATTTTGAGTGTGGGTCAAGAGGAAATAAAAATGTAATTTCGGGCTATATTTTATGACAATGAAGTTAATATTTCATCCTCTTATGAGCTACATAACCAGTGGTGACTTGTGAGTGGTTACGTGCCTCAAATTCTGATCAATGCTTCTCAAAATTATCCCAGATTTATCAATCTCACCGTGGATCTAATTAAATTACGACCAAAAAGGTGTCTAAAATACACAAACTGTGGAAGGCACAAATTAGGGCCGTCTGCCTCTGCTGCGATGAAAGCCGCACATAAGAATGACCTAGGCCTATGCTCATTTCCTGCCTAAAAATATTTCAGCTCGGATTCCTTCTTACAAACAAACATTCAACAAACCAAAGACAGAGGTTATGTAAATAAACACCTGCAATATAACAAAGTCAACATAATTATAATCTCTAAACATTTGTGGCAATGGTTAGGGCCATTTCAGATAAAGCTGAAAATTTAGGCACATTAATAAAAATCAAAACTCATTGTCGGTTATCAAATTTCTTACCTCACAAAAACCTGCTATTTGGAATTAAAACGAATAACTCAATTAAGAGAGCGAGAACAATCTCGTATGTTCCTTTATTTTTTATCTAGATTAGATTATTGCAATTCTCTGTTTGTGCCAGCCACATAAATTAAGATAAGCCAGCTCCAGGGAATCCAGTACGTTGCCTCTAGTGCTCGACTTCTGTAGTTGAAACGCTTCCTGAAGTGAAGAAGAGCCGATAATTTTAGTTAGTGTCAGTGTATCAAAGGATCAGTTATAAGACCGCATCCATAACCTTTCAATGTCTATATGATGCAGTCTAACGATTCCCCATTATTTGTTTGAAAGATTTAGTGAAAAATGTATGTTCCTCCAGAAACCTTAGATCAGATAGATCCAACCTGCGATTTAAACCTATGGCCAACGATACCAGAGTGCCGACGTTTCCATCAGATAAAAAAAATCAAATTATCTAAGCTATAAATGCACTTTCTTTTCCTACAGGCATGTGGAACTCGGCAAAACCCCTAAACTCTAAATCTTTTCGCATAATAATGAGAAGGGAATATTATGAAGTCGTATTGTAGCCGCAGTGAGTACATGTACTCATCAATACTCTAGCAGCCTTCTCTTCATTATTTTGGCCGCGAGCATACATGAAAGATGCAGAGGCATATGTGCAAAGGTTATACAATCATGTAATCAAATTTCATAGCACTAAGCTTAGGGCCTTCTAGAAGACAGTGATGAGCAGGAATTCACAAAGTACTAAGTAGAGACTTTTAGTCCTGTTTGCACTGAGCGAGCCTTAAAAGCTTACAGTGCAGTTGTGCACGTTTGTTCTCTTAGGGCTAGGCTAGTCAGGGTTTGGTACAGGGGATAGCGCGAACGCAGTCCCCCTTACGAAAAAATTACGCACTCGAGTCACCCACATTTGGGGTGATCGCAGGGTTCAGCCCAACCGAAGTGCAATGGAAGGGCCTCGACCTGGGCAGACCTCCTAGTTGATCAAGGTGCCACCCGTGCCAGGTAAGTATGCTTGACAAAGATCAAAATCGATCCCATTTACAAAAAGACAAACTTAAGAAACAGTTTATGTGTTGTACATGTGTTCAGATTATTTTCTTTTTACTAAAACTCTGCATGATTAAAAAGATTATAACAAACAAATCAGCACATAAAAATTTATATTTATTGTTTATAAATAGTTTTTGGTGCCATAGAGGTCTCAAGTAGATCAAACAGTGGTTACATCTAACAACTGCAAAAGCAAAATAAAGGGAAACAATTACACAAATTGTCTCCTTGCCGCTTGACGAGTTCGCTTCCTTGCGTCGGGGCGATGACACATAATTATGTCGCCCATGGCTTAATCAAGTAAAATTGTTTATCTGACGTTGTGCCACTGAAAGACCAATGCTTTCTTACATGTATGAACCATTATAAACATACACCAAGTAGGCTTAATGATGTTCTCACGAGATTCAGTAAGTTTCATTGATTCGTTTCACTGAAAATTGTGCCACCTATCAGCACCTCACAAGTGTTTCGAACTGGTCGTGAATAACACGGTTATTAAACGTCTTAGAGGTCTTGGATAAATTACTTCGTAGATTCTCCCTCAATAACGAATATACATCAAGTCTAGAATAGGAACGTTTTGATATTTAAGGTAATTAACCACCCAGCATTCGTTTCGTCCTGCGTCGACTATAATCACTAATTTACAGTAACTTCCCTTTCCTCGATGTAGCAGGAAGAATGTTTCCCAAGTTGATGATGCGTTCCCATCAGGCAGCTTCGCAGACAAGAGAACAGACATTAATTTGTAAAAAAAAAAAAATCAATCAATCAATTAATAATACACCAAATAAATTGTATTACAGGATGTTCTTAAAGGCCTCAGTGTTTCGTTCTTTTTGTTTGTTGTTGCTGGTTTTTTTTTTAATTTCTTTTTCAGATTTTGGTTCTTGCTATTTCTTGCTGTTGTTTCAAGGGATAAGATTCATTGGTTTTAAGGATTCAGAGAAACGTTCGTGGGATTTTTTTTTAAACAAGCCAACAGCAGTCGGCTTTTCAGTTTTTGCACGTCTTTGCTGTCTTGTTCTTGTCATCACACAGAATAATAATAATAATAATAATAATAATAATAATAATAATGAATAATAATAAATGAATAATAGTAACATACAGAGGAGTTTAAAAGCGCCATTTTTAAGAAAATTCATCCTTGACGTTTAAAACATTAAAATCTCATCAGAAAAGAACATGACACGAAATATCATCGATCTAAACAAAAAGATGGTTTTAAATACACAATTAAACTAGCTGGTGGAACCAATGCATATCTAATTGCTTTTCAACAGGCGCTAAAATGAACTTAACAGTTTATTTTCTTTTCACAATTTCTTTAAATAAAAAATAAGTTAAAACATTTACACAAAAAATTTTCACCCACCGCAACGTGTGTTATTATAATAAGATGAAGACTTACGTACGACCAGTTTTATAAGCTTTCGCGATATTGTACTTACGTACTTACGGCACTATGACTTGTAAGGCAAGAACCTAGTATTATAAAGTTAGTTTCCACGGTCAATTAAACATTTTAATATTACAGGAGTCACAATGGGAAGTTTTTACCTAAATAGAACATTTTGAATCAATATTTGATGGTATATCTATGGTATGTTGAATGGGGAAGTCAGAAAGAGAGAGAGAGAGAGAGAGAGAGAGAGAGCG
>RQTK01000592.1:123671-201386 GCA_003991915.1 Elysia chlorotica | reverse complement strand
TCTATCTATCTATCTATCTATCTATCTATCTATCTATCTATCTATCTATCTATCTATCTATCTATCTATCTATCTATCTATCTATCTATCTATCTATCTATCTATCTATCTATCTATCTATCTATCTATCTATCTATCTATCTATCTATGGACAATAAGTCTATTTTTTGCTCAAATTTGCTCTACTTCCAAAATCAACAAAGGATGTGATTTGGTCAAAAACCGCGAAAAAGAAATGGTGTAAGTTGCGATATCATTTTTCTGGGAGAAATGACTTACTTCATAAATCATGAATGCAGATACTGTTAGCCTACTTTCGTCAGTTTGTTCTTTTGACTCTGACCAAAATTACATTGTTTCTAAAAAAAAATAAAGAAGAAAAAAAAACAACAACAAAGAAACAATCTTGACTGGGCAAGAAAGTTGCAGTATTTGATTCATTTTACAACTTTTTGCTTTCCAAAACATGTTCTATGCGGAGACCCTGTGCTGACGTACCGAAAAAAAACAACATCTAATTCTGAATGGAGGCGGGGCATGAGCAAAGAGTCGAGAATTAGACCTCCTACCCGGAACTGACGAGGAACTCTAATTCTTTGTCCAACGCCTCTTAGGTTCGTAAAGACATCGTAAACGGCGACCTACCCCAAGACTTAAATTTGTACGTCCTTGGATAGATCGGGGAATCACTAAAATTGTCCCAACCAATCACATTATACTGTCACCGTCACAGCGGGCGAACTGGCGTTGGTATTCCAATCCCTGGTTCGAAACCCACGATCGGTCAAAAATTTATCAGCCTGGTTTCGTCCCCTACTGGTTGGGTCATTGTCACAATAATGTGACATACTGAGACAGGAGTCATGATACTCCCTCTCTCTGTCTCTCTCTCTCTCTCTCTCTCTCTCTCTCTCTCTCTCTCTCTCTCGCTCTCTCTCTCTCTACGTGCCAAATTTCCAGATGTTAGTTTTGGTACCCGTCCACAATATGACCTATGTATAGCTGAAGTTGGGCGCTAAGCAACCAACAAACGAGCTGACACCAACTCAACTAGCAGGAAACAACGTGGCTTAATCACGTGTAACAAGAACCTGCACTTTACCATCTCGTTTCCGACAAGGAAATACAATCATAAAGGCCCAGTCTGCCCAATACAACCTAACTAGACCCGCCAGACTGTACGGTCACACCAGTTGTGTAAAATGATGTAGATCTAGATCCTGTTGCCTGATGACGAAAGAGGACCTGACAAATACAATAGCTCTTTTTAGAGACTGTACCATCCCCGCAGAGGGCGAGACAACTTACTGAGAGTCCATATTACAGCAGCTTTGTGTCACTGGCCAAGCCACCTGTCCGCCGCCCCACTCTCTCGTGCGCCCTGACTGGAGGGACAATGGAGATGAATCACAGGTACTAGCGCGTTACGCCAGGACCTGCGGGTTGGTGCATATTTTGGAGGTAAGTTTTTGGACAACGTCATAAAAATGGTACTTTTAAACGTCCTAACTTGTGTTTAAAAACATACTAACCATCTGTGTTTTTTCTATATTAATAACTCTTGTTTTGATAAGATTATCAACTTTTTAAAATCTCTTTTTTTGCAAAGAAGCTACTCTTAAATTTTGTTCCTAATCTCACATCAGCGTTAGTTCATATGTTGTGGAAGAAGTATTTATAATGAGAATGAATGAATTGTTATATTA
Source organism: Elysia chlorotica (assembly GCA_003991915.1). Lineage (NCBI taxonomy): Eukaryota > Metazoa > Mollusca > Gastropoda > Plakobranchidae > Elysia > Elysia chlorotica. Next base: position 199,680 of record RQTK01000592.1, on the reverse strand, counting down.
TGGTGAAAATAATAGCACCCTCTTGCCTATTGTTGCACCATGATGGTGAAATTGCACAACAGAAAATATTTTTAAGCTATGCAATGAAGTTGGTGAATGATAGTAAGATGATGCCAGTCTTGACTTAAGCGCTTCTTTTGATGATGCTTCTGCCTTGCGAACTTACAGGATTATAAAATATTATACATGTAATAATATGAGTATCGAGGTGTTTTTCTTGGATTTATTGAGGAGCCATTAATTCAAGTTCTGACGTCTTTAATGTTTAATGCACTTTCTTCAGTCTATTGTTATTAAATTGGTTTCTGTTATATTGCATACACTATTTCTACAAAGTTTATACTATGGTCCGTCGCATGTTGTGCTTCAGATCTAATATATGTCATATTTTTACACAGCCCGTAATCCACGAGATACAAACTGCACGCAGCAGTGCATATCTCTCTGTCTATCTCTTCCTCTTAGTTTTCATTCTTTATTTCCCCTCGCTCTCTTTCTCTATCCCCATCCATCTTTCCTATCTTCTTTTACTTTGCCCGTTATTTTCAATCAACATTTTTCTTCTCTTTCGTAACCCCATTACCCCCCTCCTCCCTTTCTATCCTTCTACCCCCCTCTATTTCTCTCTCTCTCCCTCTCTCTCTCTCTCCTTCTCTCTTTCTCTCCTTATTAACCAGGGGGGATGTGTAAGGACCATTGATTTGACATTTTTTTCTAAAGTGATTCTTTCTTTTCACTAGGATACCAAAAAGCCTGATGGGGTGAGATGCACCCGTTTGCGGTTCTTTTCGCCAGTGTTGCCTTGGCAACAGCGCAACTGCAACTGCAGTGGTCGCAGCGGACACCTCAACATGTCAGACATGGAACGTGAGTCTCCGCATCCCTTATTGTTTAAATCAGAATTGTTTGTTAAGAAAATAGTGTCGCTTAGGAAGTAGATGAGAGGAAGACAGGCGGAGAGGGAGGGAGAGAGGACGAGAGCGTGAGGGAGGGATAGAGAGAGAGAGAGAGAGAGAGAGAGAGAGAGAGAGAGAGAGAGAGAGAGAGAAATGCGAGAGTGAGAGGAGGCGATGAACTCGTATTAGTTGTTTCAGAGTTGTTCAGAAATACAGAAGTTAGATAATGAAAGGAAAAGGTTTGAACCTGTACGTTTATTTATCAGAAAAACAACTTCTACAACTAAACCCATAAAGGGAAGTTGCATAATAAAAAATATTCAAATATAAGCTTTATCTTATGTCCCGGTCTCAAGTAGTTTAAAAGTAAGAGGAAAAAAAACGAAAAAAAAACAACCGTTTATTAGATAGAGAATAGAGTCAAAGTTGTTAATACCAGCAAAGGTATCAGTTGGTTTTTTGTTTGTTTGTGTGTTGTTATTTTTTTCATTGAAAAGATCTGTTTGCAATCTCTGCACACGGGAAAGAAACCTATTAGACTAATATTGCATCTACATTTTCAGATCACAAGATATTCACAAGCAAATTCTCATTGAAGGAAAACACAATACAGAGAGAGGAAAAAGGAACCATGAAACAATTGACCCATCTTCCTCGATCACCTTCAAACCAGAAAATCTGCTCATGGCTGATTTCCAAGCACCTTCATCGAAAAAAGCTCAGAGTATGTCAGAGAAAACCCTGAACAATAGCAAGTCGACCTTTTATAAGTCATTATTTCATTCAGCCACAGATTCAGTAACATCAGAACTGTACATGTTTCCCCCACCATCTCGTCCAACTTTGCCAACTTTACGACCACAAAAGTCTTTAGAGTCGACTTTGACAGTGGTACCGGTAGCTTTGACGGTACCCGGAACAGGTGGTAAAGTTAACGCCAACGGTATAGGTGAGGTTGAAAAGCAAAGAAACAACATGACCCTCCAAAGTTATGGTGGCAAGCGCATAGGTGCAGAAGTCAGTGATGCCAAGGAAAAGGGTGTCGTAATCAATTCTAGTCCAGTTCGCGGCAGCTTTGCTAAAACCAGAGAGACATATGTAGCTAATCAAGTGAAGGACGACGATGGTATAAGGTTCAGCAATGACGGAGGTGATTTGGGTATGAAATATAGAATAAACAGTAAGGTGAAAAAAGAAAATGTAATAAAAAATGAGTTTTTGTCTTCAAAAGCTGAAGAAGGCGGTAAAGTTGTCAAAACACCTATACGTCTTGAAAACTCTGCACTCACGAAAGACCCGAACTATGGATCTTTTCCTGGCTTTCCACGGTCCTCCAGTACACCAAACCCTCGCAACTATTGGAATGATGAAAATAATCACAATGAGGCGCAGATAAGGGTGAGTGTTTGAATTGTTCTCCTCCTTATGGAAACTTTACTCAATATATTAAGAAATATATGACAAATCGAAATTAAACAACCTTGGGACATGTTCCAGTTATAAACAACCGCATGTGTGTCTACATAGAAACTCAAAGAAAAATACTTCATTTTGAATAGTTATGAAACAAACACAATCCATCTCTCTCTCTCTCTCTCTCTCTCTCTCTCTCTCTCTCTCTCCAACTCCCTCCCTCCCTCTCTCCGATTCAAATGTCTTTCATAATATAAACATGCAATCAAATATTAGTGACTATTTAACCTTTAACTCGCAACTGAGAGTTCTTCTGTTAATATGTTTTATTGATTTTGGAAATCCACTTTTCACAAACCGGTTTTACCGTATTCCAATTTGGAAAAAGCTTCGCTTTCAAAACATCGGTATCATGCAGAGGAGCGAAGTCATTGGTAGAAACAACTAAAATCCGCCATGTTGCTTTGCATTCGACAAGAATGATGACGGTGTAATTTCGAAGAACGATGTCCGTGATAGTTAAATAGTTATTGCACAACAAACAGTTCATTTGTACGACCTTTGGGTTAGAAAAAAAAAGAGAGATTGTAGCTTTTCTTATTCTGACGCCACTCCTATAAATTTCTTTAAAATTATAGTCATAGAAGGAAAAGCCTTGGTTAACCAAATGCGTGCTCCTCACTGGGCAATAACATTTCAGTGCATAAAAGTGCGCACATTGCACGTTTAGTTTCACATAGTTTCGGTCATTTTTTATGTTCACTTTGTTGCAGACAAGATAAATAAAAATTAGAAGAATTAGTAGTAGTAGAGTTGAGTGGTGGAGTTGGCTTAACGCCCGTTTAACATCAGAACTACATATGCTATAGTTTGGAGAAAGTAGTAGTAGTAGTTGGTTGGTTGAGTTGAGTTGGTTTAACGTCCAACATCAGAACTACATATGCTATATTATGGACGGACCCCACGGCTGACGTCTGACAATTTTATGTGCTGCCACATACGAGACAGGGCGGAAATACCATGACTCCTGTCTCAGCCAGTCACATTAGACCAACCATTAGGGGGCGACATCGCCATGACTCGAACCACGGACCTCCTGCGTCGGAAGCCGGTGTTCAACTCCGGGGCTACCGTGCCCTCATGTAGTAGTAGAAGTATCAATAGAAGTAGCGGTAGTATGGCCACACCTTCTTGTGTAGCGTGTCATGTCAATCCAAGGTGTTGTCCCATCATTAGCAGACTTTTACTCCTCCAAATTTATGATAAAAATTGGGGCTGCACATTGTAAAACATTTTAAGAATTAGGGTATTTCTAATATGTAAATACATGTTTGGAGAATACTCTTAAACAAGCTTGTTGTAAACCTCGGCATTTCTATGAAGCACTCAACAAGTACCACAATCTTATGAAGATCATTTTTTTTCTTTGAACATCGCTATGTTCTTTGTCCAAGTATGTTCATTTATTCTTAAGTAACAAACGTACAATGATACAAAAATTTTGTATTTACTCCCTAGTTTCTCGATTTCAGTACATGTGTCAAAATGCACTCACAAGTTATTAGTAAACGACTTAACGCTAAACGTAAATGGAGAAAAAAACTCACCCGGAAATTTATGAGGCTCCTATTACAACAGAGTTCACCTGAGACCGGCAGATTCTGTCACCTCTAATCTTCCACCTACACTTGAGTAAGACATCTTACAAAGACGAGACCAGACCTTACATGTGTTGCAGTGGTAAAACCTAGACTTTGGCAAGTCCCACTGTCCATTTTGACGCAACAGCTGTAGCTTGAGTAATACGTGGATTACTTGGTATTCCTAGTTGGACTTGGAGGTTGGTCCAGATGGTGACAATGTTGGTTTCACAGGGACCTAGCCAATAATCGTGTTCATACAAAACGATCACTTTGAAATCACCCTCTCACTAAAAAAAAAACCTTTTCTTCTTCTTTGTTTCCCTCAACTGCTTACGTGTTACATCCAAAAAAGTCAATTGAGAGAACATGGTTATTTAAAATCCGTTTTTCAAAATCTATTTCCAAAGCAACAACCGACATCGTTGTCCTGTTCACCAGTGGCTGTTAGAGCAGTGTTGGTTATTTTTTTTACGCAAACGTAGGCACTATACATGCTATATTGTGGACAGACACTAGACTAATGTCTGACAAATTTGTGTGCTACCACATAATAAACAGTCTGGGGATACCTGGTCTCCTGTCTCAGCGAGTCACAATATACTGACACCGTCCAATCAGTAGGGGACGAAATCGGAAAAAATGAATTTGGATAGATCGTGAGGGACCGACGCCCTACCACTTGAGTCAGTTCACCTTGCCTATAAAAGCAATATTTCCAAGACATGAACACCTAAACTAATTAGAATAACACTAACAATGAAAAGAACGTAACTTACACAAGTACAAATACTGCTGCTGCTGCTGCTGCTGCTACTGCTGCTGCTACTACTGCTACTACTACTACTACTACTACTACTACTACTACTACTACTACTACTACTACTACTACTACTACTACTACAACTACTACTACTACTATTACTCAAAGAAATTAGAAATGAACAAACAGGTGCTATCATCAATTTAAAGTAATCTCCACATTGAACGAATGAAGACGATGGTGAATTTGATAATTGAGGACTATGATTTATACTTTTATGGGGAAGAGAGAAGAAAAAAGAGCAGTTCCCTCAATTAAAACAATTGATTTTGCTCTTTACCATTTAAAACGGATCGTGACGAGCAACGATATCTGCGTGGAGAAAAAAAACAAACTCACTGCAAGATTCGTCTGGGAAATCCTATACAGCTACACAATGTAGAATAATTCAATTCGGCCATCTTGTCTAACTATTGTCTGACATCTTAACTTATAGTATCTACACTTTTTGAAGAAAAAAAAACAAGAATTTCAAAATTTTAATTTTTTTTAATGAAAAGGCTTTTCAAAAATAAAATATTCTGTAAATCCGCTTTTGGTACAGTCAAGTCAGTTCTGCGTTAGGGATTTGAACTTATTCTAATATGTCACATAGACCAACAAAAAATGTATACGAATTTCGAAATCATCTTAAAACGAACAGGCCATAATTATGCAAGAGATAAGTTCATTGGTTATAGTATTACCTTTAACGCAATGTTTCCACAGGAATTTTACAATAAACTACATGTACGTAGTCTTTGGTCTTTGCTTTCTAACAAACTTAGTAATTGGATATTTTTTTAACTTCTGAATAAATATAGAAAGTGGCTAGATTATAGCTGAATAGAAGAGATAAGACAGAGAGAGAGAGAGAGACAGGCAGAGCGAGAGAGACGACAGAGAGAGAAAGAGAGAGAGAGCGAGAGAGAGAGAGAGAGAGAGAGAGAGAGAGAGAGAGAGAGAGAGAGAGAGAGAGAGCGTAGATATGTTGCATGATTGTATACGGAGATTTATATTTTAGTTAATTAATTAAGTGGGGTATCGAATGTTCAGAATCTTATTTCAGTTGTTTTTGGTAATAAGCATTTTGCGCTTTACTTCCCCGAGCCCCAGGTTAACTAGACCTTGCTACAAAAATTTTTTTTTTTTTTTACGAAGACATTGCTGTACTCGTATTGTTGACCTTGTGATGTTCGTATCGTTCTTTATGTGTATTTCGTTTTCATGATCGATTCTCAGTGGATCTGAGACAACGCCCCTGGCCCTTGCAGTGTGAGCACGACACAGGTGCCGCTTGTTGTGATATGACCAAGAGTAATTGCCCTGGTGGTGATTTAGTGTTGGGAGCCCTAGGTGAACCTATGGCAGTTGATGCCTGTTCAAGCTATCCCACCCCAAAAACATTTCTTGACTTCAGAACCATAAACAATCTTCTCAAATCTTTATTTATGCTTATAGGTGTGGGATGGGTTTGTTTGTTGTTGTTTTTTTTTTGTGTTTTTTTTGTGGGGGGAGGAGGAAAGGGGGGACGAGGTAGTTCATGATAGAGCGTAAAGCAGAAATTCGGGAGGTCTTTAGTTCGATCCCCAAGCGGACTGCCTTGTTCTGTACTGTTTGGGTCGGTGAAATAGAATATTTTAATTTACCAACGGAGATATACTTCTTGGTAACCCGACTTTTTCTCAGTCTGAGGACCCGCCGCGAGTCAGCCTAGTAAAAGTAGTAGTATTAATAGTAGTAGTGTTGGTAGAAGTAATAGTAGTAGCAGTAGTAGTAGTAGTAGTAGTAGTAGTAGTAGTAGTAGTAGTAGTAGTAGTAGTAGTAGTAGTAGTAGTAGTAGTAGTAGTTGTAGTAATTGTTGTTGTTATTGTTATTTTTGTTGTAGTGGATTGTGGCAGCAGCAAGAGCGGTGGTAGCAGTAGAAGCTAAAGTGGAAGAAGTTTGAAGCAACCTAAACATGTGCCCTTCTAATGACGTTTTTTTGGAAAAAGGATAATTTAGTGGGCCATTGAAAGTATGCTTCTCCATTTCCGAGTCAATCGTGACATATGGCAGACAGAAGACACTTTCACCTTATCTGCCAACGTCTACCGATTCGTCAATGGCAAAGTTGTGACAGGTACCGTGTTAACCGAACAAGATATTGTTACGGCTGTGGCGCCCTTCTGCTCAGATGCTAGATTTTACCTGTCTATAGAGAAGGAAGAACAACGGGTGCGAGATCTTCGAGTTTCTTTTGTCTCTTCTATGTATTTTTGTTCTTGAGAAGAGTTATGCGACGTCCTTGATAGTCATCAAAGCGAGCCTTTGTTGTTAAACTCAGACCAATTTCTTTTTTTCATCAAGACAATAATCTTTTGTCATTTACTTATATTATGTATATTATACACTTCCTGTAAGTGGTGAATTATCATAATCTGTATTGAGAACAAAGAATGAATTGTTTTAGTCTTAAAGGAATGGGATAGGTGGCTTACCATTATTCCTATCTGAGCCTTTGGCGTAATCATGTCGTATAGGTCAATATACACTTCCGCACCAAGCCTTAGCCTCAATTGATCCATACAGACTAATCCCATGTTGTAGAAAAGAGCCCCCCCCCCCCTAAAAACTATTTGTCCAATGGCGTCTCCTACTGGTTTAATCGCTGTTAATATAATATGACCAACAGAGGCAGATGACCAGGTATCCCCGCACTGTCTCTGTATGAAAGCACGTAAAATTGTCAGACGTCAGGCTATGGATCCGTCGACAAAATAGCCTATATAGTGCTGGCGTTCGACGTTAAGCAACCAACACGAAAGTAGAATTACAAAACTATTCGACGTGCGGAAGGAACACCTTGCAGTTCCGAAATTTGAGAACACATAAATTAGGGAGCAAGCATAGTGAATTACGATTAAAAATCTAAGTGCCCCTGCCACTCATCCCTCTATTTCCCATCTCTTTCCCACTCTCTACCAAGTTTGATTCTTGACTATCGCTTTGATTTACCGGTGTGGCATTCTATGCTTAAGTGCCTGCTTTTCTTTCTTTCTTTCCTTTTGTGTGTGTGTGTGTGTGTGAAACATCGTTTCAATAAATGTGACTGCTCTGATAGAGAGGCACTTTAAAAATGGACACAATGACGTTTTAACTGCTCTTCAAAAAACTTTTAAGTTGGGGGGTAGCGCTGTGGTTAAAGCATCGGAGGAGATCCGTGGTTCAACTCCCCCGTTCTGGCGGCCTAGTTCTTTGCTACTGGCTGGGTCGATATCAGTATGTTTACGAGTGTTCTCGTAAGTTAAATTGTTTTATTGCAAGATAGGTGTTCATAAAATATTTAATAATAATGGATTCACACCATTGGTCCTCTTGCGATTTTCTTTATTACATAATGTTCACCCCACTGCTCATATTTATATATCCGCATATTTCAAAGGAATCTCGCTACAAACACTTCGGTTCTTAGACCAAGCGTCAATAAATCATGCATTTAAGCTAGAGATACCCGCACTGTACATTGGCGTTTTGCAATGAATTTTGCAGCAATATACGGAACATTCTAGTTATATTCTTGAAATAACATTGAGTTGTGAGATGTGTTAAAATCAACTTACCCCTGTTCTGCCCTTGGCCACCAAGCCCGAGTTTTCGTTAAAGATTAAAAAAAAACGAGAAGAATAACATTAATCACAAAACTGCCTCACTATTCGTACATAAAAATCCGCAATAGAATACAATATTTATTAAGTTCTGTGCAACTGTGACCAGTTATACAATGCTCATGTTTACGACTATAATCTATATAAGCTTTCAAAATATAGATCTAGCGGTACTAAATTAGCTCTGATCAGGTATTTAGATGGAATAATTATAATAACCCTGACATCAAATTTATAAATTGAAATGGCACTTCATATTTAGGTTGGTATCAGTACAATGTCATGTACTAAAAATTATTCGTACAATGTTAAGTTTTGACAAGATGGTTAAATGAATACTAAAAGGTTGTTTTTGTTTGTCAATTTGGAATGACATATTGACATCTTAAGTAACCCTTACCCTTATGTTGGTTTAGTCATTCCCCTTCTTTATATACATTTACATAATGTATTAATTAATACAATGAAATGTTTCATCTTTCAATTTCAGGTTAATTCTTATGATAGGATGCCTAGGCACAAGGTCGAAGGTACGTGCTTTTAATTTTTGGTCATGCAGTTACAATTTTTAAAATCGTCCAATAATGGAAAACTATAAAGGGTCTTAGCACATAGTTTGGCTGCTTCTTTGTGTTTCTCGTTTAAAACCTTTAAAAAATATATTGATTTCAATCAGTAGTTTGTTGGATTTACAAGCCAAGGTGATTTTATATCATCAAGTTTTAGTTTTTTGTACTGCGATGTCACATCGTTTATATTAAATACTATAAACAATGTGGCCTCGCAGTACATAATTCTCCACCCTGGCCCCATCCCAATTTAGCACAGCCTGTTGAGCCTGAAACCTCCTTAAGATCCCTTCGTGAGAAGGACAACCACCTCTAGGGCCAAATGACACAATAAACTGCAACGCCGTATCTATCAGACGTCACTGTTTAGCATGTGCGGGGTGCGGAGAGCAACTGTGGTTGTCATTAAAATTAATGGACGCCTGTCAGCAGTGACACTTCTTCCTCAAGCGCTAGGTCTTGCATCGTGAGGGGGCGCGATGGCCCTGGTGTAGAACATCGGCTTCCGACGCAAAAGGTCCGTGGTTCGAGCCTTGGCGATTTCGCTGCCTACTGGTTAAGTCGGTGTCAGTTTAATGTGACCAGTTGAGACATGCATTATGGTATCCCTGCTCTGTCTCGTGTGTAGCAGCACATGAAATTGCCAGACGTCATTCTCGGGGTCCATCCACAATATAGCATAACTTTGTTGGAAGTTAAACCAACTCAACTACTACTACATGTACTTGTATCATGTTGCCGTTAAAGTAAGTCTCAACGGAAGCAGTTGGACTGCCGTAAAGAAAAGAAAAATATTAATAACGAATATAAAAAAAACTATAGTCTCTTATTTCTTCCACTTCATTTTGACAGTAGCCGCTTTGGGAAAGCAACATTTAAAAATGTAATAATTATTATATTAGCGTTGATGATTACGCAAACAATATTAAAATTGTAGTGGTGAAGGTGTTTATTACATGTATATCCCCATGTGATTGGAGATAATCGTCAAGATCAGTACGACGATTTAAAAAAAATATTTGTTCTTAATTTACGCTGCCATACATGTTGCACGTGGCTATAATTTATCATCTTAAGTTATGCGACTTCGTTCCTCGAATAATGTTCATCATTTTCAATATATGTTGCAATCTATCACATTTGCTGGAACGTATATTTTTCCCACAAAGTTGAAAGAAAACTTTGCAGTGAACAAAGAACTAAAATATCATTGAAACAAATACTATGTGGACAAAAACAGCTTTCATTATAATTCCACAAATGTAATCATTAAAGTGTTATTAATCACTAACGGACATACTGATTCCTGTTTTTACTCAGATTGGAGGCCTTCCCTTAAGTCACTGAGAGGCGTACACACACCAGGACCAGTAAACAAGAAACACGAATCTCTAAAAACATTAAAAACTGAGGCGTTTGTCCACCAAACAGTCTCCTTGGGTAGAGCCCACAGTCGACATGCCCGCCAAGCCCCGTCTGTGCCCTTTATCCCAGGACGCACTCGTCCCACTCCCACGAGTATTCAGACTAGCTTCTTCCGGGAGCAAGTCCAGAAACTTCCGGTTTCATCACGAAACAGATTAGAGAGTATTTATAACAGAATTGGCTTCACTCAAGGATTCCAAAATTTGTTGATGAAGGAGGTTATTGCTGCAGGAAACAACACTGGTAAGGTCAGTTCAGGTATGGAACCGTCAGACCAAACCAGGAGGAGTTCATCAGGGAATTTAGGCTTAGAGCAGCTAAGCTCAGTAGCAGGAGGGAAAACGAATGGGTTCGTTGGGCACTTAAGACAAGGAAGTTCTGTTAATTCGGAGCACGGCCGTCAAGGATTACATACCAATATAAGGGGCAGCTCCCAAAGTTTTTTGACCAGGGCCAATGAAAGAAACAGTTATCCTATCAGTTTTGATAGGGCGCCAGTCAGAATAGACGGATTAGCCAGAGGAGCAGCTTCACCAGCCTCACAATTTGGGCAAACAAGTGTCGCTGGTGCAGCTGCCAGCCATGTGCCTTATCAAAACCCGTATAACCAGATAAATATAGCTACCCAACAGCAAGCTCCAAGGCTATCTCCTAGAAATGCTGCACCAGCTCTGACTTACCGACAGACTCAGATGATCTCGTCTCTGGACAAAGTTACTCAAACCAGAGTCCTGAATCTTCATAAGAGTACAGGTAATTCGGAACGTTTTAGAGCTATGGTTGATCGCTTGTACAGAAACCAAGTAAACGCAGCCAGAGGGAATACAGCCCAATCCTATTCTTTATCAACTATTGGAGAACAAAATGGCAGTGCAAGCGCCAGTAGTGGCAGTGCAGGAGACGGCGAAGTTGGCGATCCTGCGCTGCTCAAGGTAAGGCTGATGCAACAAGAGTTAGAGATCATAGACCAACAGAAGAGACTGCTCGAGAGGCAACAGGAGTTAGTGCAGCAGCAACAACAGCATTTGTTCCAGCAACAGAATAATAGACAGTTTAATCAGTCCTTACAACAGCAGCGTCTTCAACAGCAGAGAGCACACGAACAGAAACTGCAACAACAACGGTTATTGGAACAAGAACAAGAAAGAAATCGGCAACAACAACTTCAACGTGAGCAACGTTGGCGGCAGTTGCAGATAGAACAGACCCAGCGGACTCTGCAGTTACAACAAGGACGAGAACAACAGCAACAGCGGCTAAAACAAGAACAAGAAAATAGACTGTTGACACTAAGAAATCAGCAGGATGAACATCTAAGAATGCTAAGAGAGCAGCAAGAAAAACGATTAAAAGAAGAACAGCAACGTTTAAATCAAAGACACTTTCATCAACAGAACATGTTGTTACACCAGCAAAGACAGGAGCAACGCAATTTGCAAGAACAAAACCAACAACAAATACAAACACATCAGCAGCAAACCGTGGCGAAAATTCCCGTCCAACATCAAGTGCCTCAGCCACAACAAGATCTATCTAACCAGAGACAATTTTCGTCTACCTTTCAGGGGCAATATACTCAAAAAAGGGTCAATCCATACAATATAATGATTGCATCAGCGCCTTCAGTAAACCCGAGCTTGAATTTTAGAAACCTACAAAACCGGCAACAGCAAATAAACACGCAGCAAAATTATCAAGTTGGTCAAACGCCCCAAGAACAGTCTGTGCGGCACTTAAACGTACCAAAACTCCAAACTGAGTTCAAAGAGAAGCAACCGGATGAAATCATGTCACAGGCCCCAGGCAATGTTTACAGAAAATCGGTTTCTCCGCAAACATCTTCTCAGCCGGACACGCAGCCAAAAATGTATTTACATAAACAATTGGAGGGGCAACAAAAACAAATGGCCATTCCTTACCAACAACCCCAACAATCCTCGTCCCAATTTCATTCGGTACATCAAGAACAGCATCAGCAACAAAAACAACAACAGCAGCAACCACAACAAAACGAAAACCTCGCCCGCCCCCAAGGAGATCAGCAATATCCGACTCAGCCAAAACAACTTTATGAAAACCATGAGAATTGGCAGCAACTGCCACCAAAGGCACAAGTTGTGGGAAACCAAATGCAAAATAACAATGACAATCATGCAAAGCAGAATCAGACAACGCAACTAATACAAAGGCCTATAAATCGGCTACTGAAAGTGAAACAGTATGAAGAGAAACAACCACAACAACAGCAACAGGTACAACAACAGCAGCAGCAGCAGCTACACCGTGTACAGCCAGTGCAAAAGCACATACTTGGGCCAAATCAACCCCCAACGAATCCACCAATAACCACAGCAGCAGATATTAGTAGTACGATAAATGATAACCCAGCAAACCAACAGGTTTTGATACAATCACAACAGCAGCAGCAACATCAACAAAAACAAACACTGATACAGCAGCAGCAGCAACATCAACAAAACCAAACACTGATACAGCAGCCGCAGCAACATCAACAAAACCAAACACTGATACAGCAACCGCAGCAACATCAACAAAACCAAACACTGATACAACAGCAGAAACAACAACAAAACCAAGCACAGATACAGCAGCAACAACAAATACGACAGCAAATGATAACTTCATCGCCTTCAGCAAATTCGTTTCCGTCCCCACACATGAACATTTTCAACACACCGATTGTAATCCCTGATCATATAAACAGAAATCCCATCATGAGACAGGCTTTTATTGACGTCATCGTCAAGGCTAAAATCGAAGCTGAAGTGAGAAACAAATTTCAGAATATGATTAAAGTAAACCCCTACGAAGGATTTAAAACCCAGCCACAGACAACACTAGAAGCACAGCCTATCTTTCTTTCCAAAGCTGCGCCAGAACCTCAGAGACTTTATATTCCATCAAATATTACAATGCCAGAGGTTTCTACGCCGCCAGACCCTACTGTGCCTTCTGCAGTATTTACCCAACTACAACCAGAACATGCACAAGAACTTCATACGTACCAAGAAGGACAATGGGGACAACACCAAAGCTATCAGCAGCAAGAGAACCAAGGACTGACACCTATGCACGTACAAGTAACACCCTTGCCAAAGCAGTCTCAGACCAGAGCATTAGATCTATCTGTTGAACTTGTCCCAGCCCTATTCCTCACTTGGGCACTTGAGGAGGCTCAGATCTCAGCAATGGAAGGATCGAACGTGGAGGACATTCTAAGAACCATTGGGACCACGATAGACAGAAGTATGCTAAATGAGACCGTAATCTCACCAATAGTAAGAGCGGAACAATTCCGTGCTTTTCTTATCGATACACTCTTAAGAGATCCGAACAGTTACACAATTAATACTGGAGATGTATATCTACAGAAGTTCTATGAAAGGCTTGATCGTGGCCCATCTGTCCTCATTAAAGAATTGCGCGAGGGATTCATACATTCAAACACTTTACACTTGAAGGAAAGAAGAAGGAAACGTGACGCAACAATCAGCTTAGAAAACGTAAACATAGAAAGCACAAACTATCTAGGATTAGCAAATGGAAACCTTCCACAAGAGAAAGTCTCCCAACGTCCTTCATTGAAATTCAAAAACGGCTTCGCAAGAAAATGTACGGAGTGTGATTTGTTTTTGTCTCAAAGAAAAACTAGAGCTCGACTTCATCGAACTCGCAGGAATCTTGGTCAGATTGGTGCAATCCCGCGTTTCCCCATTCTAAGATTCATTTGGCTTTTACCAAAAGGAACTTTTCCCAAGGCTCCGGGTGAAACTATTCAGTACATCATGGAAAAGTTTGGCCCTAAGGAAACTTTGTTGAAACCTGTGAAGACTTTTACTACCGCATCGCCAACTTCTCCTGGCTACGAACACACAACCAAATCATTAGGAACACCACAACCTGATAGTACCCACCATGTTCTTACGAGTATGAATCAGATCTCCGGGCCGAGTCAATTATCTTTAAATACTGATGTCAACCCTACTGCAAAATACAATAATAGTAATTCCATATTGCAAAGACTTATACACGCAGCTACAGAGACAGTCCATGCACATGGAGACACACAAGCGACAGGTGAAGGGAATATATTAACGATCCATATTAAAAATCAGACTGAACCACCAAGGAGAAAACCAACAATTTCTCCACCTGTATCGTCCACTTTTCCTGCACCTAAATTTAATTTCTGGCACAATCTTGTACAACCTAATATGCTTAATAACGTCAATGTTAGTCAAATGGCACTTGTATTCGAAATGTTTCGTAGGCAGGGCCTAATTGGCCCATCTCTCGCTACCAAAGCTCAATCATTGCCCCCCTCAATGATCCATACATTTCCACAGCAACAAAAAGAAGTGCCACAGATGCAGCATGTTCTTTCCCCAAATGTACAACCACACCGACTGCCTCAGCAACAATCTCAACATCCTAAAGAGTTTTCATTTCATGGAATAAACATAAATAACCATCCAAATACTCCTTTACCGACTCCCTCGTTGCCCACATACTCAACGAAGCAGTTGCACATTATGCATGCGAACACAGACAGACCTCCAGAAGCAATCATCGCTGAAAATGTCGAGTCAAGTCAATATCGGCCAAGTCAGACATTAGACACAACGAGACAATCAGCTCCAGGTTCTTTTGTTTTTTCAAACAATGATATGTTGGAACAGTACAAGAGATTCCAAGAGTGGCGTAAATTACAACAAAAATCACCCACTGCAACCATAGCATCTCATCAACCTTCAAACATTCAGATCAATATGGAAAAGGCTGTTAATCCCCAGCAACAGTTTCAACGACAGGAAATGTTACACCCGAAAAACAACTTAGAGATAGCTTCTCAAAGAGATCAAAGACATCAAGTTCAAGAAATACCATCGTTAGTCCGATCACAAGTTCACCAGCAAAGTCCTGCCTCCCAATTGCAACAAAAACAAGATGAATTTCAGAAACAGCAAATGTACCACCAGTATGACTTTTCAAAACAACGAGAACAATCCCATGTTCGACAAAATCAAGAACAAAACCTCCCACTGAAAAAGCATCATTTTAGTAAAGAAGTGACACGATCGCCCGAACACCAATCATACACCACTGCACAATCAAGATTTGGAACCGACCCATTATTTTCATCCTTTGCTTTGGAACCGACCCATTATTTTCATCCTTAACTGTGAAGCATCCTGACATTCCATCGAATACTCTGTCTTCTCTTATCAGTATGATATTAAAGCAAGTTTCTCCAACTTCAAATCCAACTTTTTCTCGTGAACCAAGCCCTGTTGATAATTTGGTAAAAGACGCACTTGACATAAATAACGGTTTGGATACAACAAGGGTCGTGAAATTGGATCAAAATAAACCTATTACCGACCCAAAAATTAATGTGTCCAAACCTCACCAGGAATGGGACCAGGCGAACAATTTGCCTTCTCCAACCCCAGAGTATCCACGTTTTAGCACAACGAAGCTTTTACAAGATCATAGTGAACTTGGAGATGTTAAAATGGTAAACTTTTTTACACCAACAGCATCTAAAGATATTGTAAATACACAAAGGCACGACCGTGTTAGAATAGACGGAAGCATTCAAACTACCCCAGTCTCCGCAGATAGCTCACTTAAAGTTAGCTCCATAAACGCGAAAATGTCATCAGACAAATATAGAACTAACCTGGAGAAAGACAAATCTGATGGAAACTTTAAAAACAATGAACTACCACATACATATCAATCTCAACAAACACGTCAACAAGAAATAGTGGAGTCCGCAAAAAACATATCATCCCAAAGCGCACATCAACCAAATGGTATAAACAGTCAACGGCACCAAGAACCAAATGAGGAGAAATTGGGAATTCTCAGTAAAAAGATATCAGTAGTAAACGAGTCTGCAACACAACCGTCTTTCGTGGTGCCTTTTCCCATGACAACGGCCGCTATATTTTCAAACCGCTACATTACTATGAACATTTTGTCCTCGCAAAAGATTCTAACCACACCACCTACTATTTCTCCCTTGTCTCATAGCAAACAAGAGAACGTTCTTGTTTCTAACCGAAAAAGTGTTAGTATGTTGGAGGCTTTGCAAAAGGAGTCGTCTATAAATGCTATTCCTCACTCAATGGTTTCAGACTCACACTCTTCCAGTATGTTGCCCTCATCACAGCGGCCTCATGACTATACTAGTCCACCAATAACTGGACAGTCCATGGTCCTGTCGAGTAAAGTTCCCAAAGATTTCAAAACCAAATCCCTACAACCAGGTCTTTATTCTGACGCATCTTCCCAAACATCAGCCTTCATGTCTTTCCTTGAAACTTCTCTGAAATCACAACTAGGTTCCGCAAAACCTAACAACAGTATCAGCAACCATAATTTCATAAGTAGCGATCGTTTTATCAATGGAGGCAATAACAGTAACACGACAATGAACGCAAATAATATTGGTGTCGGAATAAATACTTTTACAGGAGCTTCTCCACAGACGACATTTGTGGAAAGTATTGATCACCCAAACATAGCGAACAATTCTAGGAACATTGAGAGAAATTCATTAGAACCCCGAAAGATAGTTCCGCTACAGATAGCCGCAACCCCTGCCTCATTGCCAAAACTTCAAAATCAGTCAGATAGGCAAGTATATCCGGATATTCCAAATGCCTCGACGAAAGTCTCAGTCCTCGAGAATCCTACTCACTCAAACACATTTACATCCCAGCCAGCCAGCAAATCTATTCAAGAAAACACCCATGCCCAAGTAGTCAAGGATGCCTTGAGCAACGCGGGTCCAACAATTGTTGGATCGCCAAATGAGCAAAGAAGTTTGCAAACACATTCCACGTTATTGCCAAAACAGTCAACACATTTGCAAACTGATCACTCTGACCACATATTGATTGGTGAGCCGTTGTCTCGACTTTCAAACCAACAGTTCCCCTCTCATATACTTAAACAGCACAATCCTCAACAAAACTTACAAGAACAAGAACAACAACAACAACAACAACAACAGCAGCAGCAGCAACAACAACAGTTGCAACAAAAACAACAACACAATGTCAACCAACTGCAGATATTGCAACAGCAGTTACATGAACATCCTATACAGGACCAACAACGATCTCACCAGTTACATGTACAGGAGGTGCTAAAATCAAATGAACCCAACAGGCCAAGTAACCAAGGAATGGAGCAATTTCACCCACAAGAAGTGTTGCAACATGTGCATGAGCATATACATCACTCGCAAGCACAGCCTCATCAGATAGGAGCGCAACACGTGCATCATACGCGGACAGGGCCATATCAGCAGTCAATTCACCCACAAACAGCAAACATTCCCCAAGAGTCTATTCACCCACAAATAGTAAACATTCCCCGAGAGTCCATTCACCCACAAACAGTAAACATTCCCCGAGAGTCTATTCACCCACAAACAGTAAACATTCCCCAACTGTCCATTCACCCACAAACAGTAAACATTCCCCGAGAGTCCATTCACCCACAAACAGTAAACATTCCCCGAGAGTCCATTCACCCACAAACAGTAAACATTCCCCGAGAGTCCATTCACCCACAAACAGTAAACATTCCCCAAGAGTCCATTCACCCACCAACAGTAAACATTCCCCAACAGTCCATTCACCCACAAACAGTAAACATTCGTCGACAACCAACATCGTTACCGATGACAACCACTGACTCAATGTTGAACGATTATTGGAAATTCCTTATTTGGCAGTCGAACCTCGAAGATAAACAAAGGCGAATTGGTCCAACAGCTGGAACATTTTATGACACAATGTTCCCCGACGTTGCAAAGCCTGTGCAGTATATACCTTCTCTAAGTCTGACACCTGCGCCAACCACTACCACCACAACAACAACTACCACTACCACCACCACCACCACTACGACTCCTCCTCCCCCTCGCTGCCATTGCACCCCTACACGTCCCTCTACCCGTCTGAACCAGTTCTGTCTAACACGCTGTGACGCCACGACAGGAACTTGCAACTCTGCCCTGTGCAGGTGTTCTTGTGGCACAGCCGGCCTCTCCTTCCACCCTGGATATCTATCGCCGTCAAACGATGGATATGGCGACAGCAGTCTAGGGGGGCCACTACAGACCACGCCCCCTCTTGTCCCCATCAAAGATTTTAGCGCTATAAAGGGATTAGGTTTTGACATTTCATCTGTCGAGCCTTCACCATCGCCACCACCATCACAACTGCAACCCCCGTCATCGTCGTCATCGTTTTCAGAGCTCGCACAGATGAGCGAATCGCGGTTCAACCGCTTCATGGACTTCATGGTTAGTAGGGCAGGGGGCGAGAAGAAAAACGGTGGGGAGGGCGGAGGCGGCACAGAAACAGAGCCTGACAGGTAGAGATCGACGAGTGATGCTGAGAGAGAAATGTAACTTAAAGTTTTAGTTTAAATGAGTGGATTATAGGAATTTAATCTCACTGCTCTACTTGATAAAAATACACACAGAGTGAAGGCACATTAAATCTCAGCCGCCGCATATCTCGCTTGATTAAAAGAAACCATGTTGGAGTTTGTGAGATGTAAAACCAAGCAATAATTTAAATTGCCTAGTTCGAGTATGATATAGAATACATGTACATTTATATCATTTTGTTGTTGTTCACTATTCTATATTTTGGCGCTACATATGGTGCAGCTAAACCAGGTTAACAAGCCATGTAAATTGTTACACTTTAAAAACTGATGTCATGTTGTTTTTTTGTTGTTCACTATTCTATATTTTGGCGCTACATATGGTGCAGCTAAACCAGGTTAACAAGCCATGTAAATTGTTACACTTTAAAAACTGATGTCATGTTTTTTTTTTTCTAATCAAGTTTTAAAGGTTTTGCCTAATTCACCAACTAAAAAAATTTGTTTTAAATGTATATCTGATCCTTAAATAAAAATTGTTCACTTATGTTTCAGAGCAAATAATATGTATGTGCAACATGACAGCTTTTTTCAGGATTGCAGCGCATGCACATGTTACGAAGGAAAGTTTTGTGTACTCTATTTTGTGCAGAATTGATAAGCTGAGAAGAATTGAACTTAGGTTTTGAACACACACATCAATCAGAGTTGTCCTAAGGAAGAAAGTGCTTGGCTTCTATTTGGGTAGTTCCTTGCTCAATTGAACGATCAGTCAAATGTATTGAATTTGTCCAATTTCGTCCCCTAATATCGGTGTTGGCATATAGTGATTGGTTTAGATTGTCAGACATTAGTTTTGGTACCTGTCTGCAGTATAGTCAGGTCGCTGTCCGTTGTTAAGAAATCAACCAACCACATCTCAAATTGGACAGAGCTTTCACAAAGTTCTTTATATTAGTGATATTACCAGTGAAAAATTTCTGTCAATTCCATTGATGTTTAAATTTCTTTAATTTGCTAGTGATTACTAATACCATGTTCTAAAATTTTCATTCAGTAGTTAAATTGAAACTTGTATTATTCTTCAAACTACATTTCATTAACAGTACTGTTCTATTATGGAGTAGATTGGATGTGTGTATGTGTATGTATTTGTGTGAGTGTGTGATTAGTAAAAGTGGGAAAGGGTGATGAATGGATTAAATTGAGAAAATGAAAGTGAAAGAATGCCTTGATAAAAAATTTTAATTTCATTTGTATTGCAGCCTTCTTGGATTTTGTTTTGTTTTGTTAAGTTTAAGATGCACCCCGCATTTCTTTTTTCTAAGTTTATATTTTGGAGGAATCAGAAAAGCTTTTTCTTCATTATCAAATTAAAATAGCTTAAATATGTGTTCTTAATGACTCATTTAACCTTTTTTTCAATGATGTTCATTTTTGTGATTTGTTCACTGAACTATATGATATATTAAAAGATTAATAAACAAGTTTAATTTAGCTTGTCAGCTTTATTTAGTTTAAAATTGGTGTCTGTGAGCATTTTGAGTGCAAAATCCCATAAGAGAAGACAATTCTTTAAATATAAATTCTATAAATTGTATGAACATTGTCACACATTTTTAGTTATATGACATCCTTTAATCAATTCAACATAAGCATAAGTAAGATATAACACAAAAATCATGAAAGACAATTATTATCATCAATAAATGTTAGATAACAGAAATTAAGTCCCATACAAAAATAAAAGCATTAACCAAAAAGTTTTTTTCCCCATGAAGCTAACATAAATGAAGGTATCTAGAAAACATATGTATTAAAAAAAAGCTTTTCACCACAATCCAGCATCTCCATCGAATTAATACCTAGTTCGCTCATACTTCTTAAAAATATGGAAATTTAAGTGAGCCCATGACTTCTACTTATCACAAGCATACTTCAAAACAACAAAGGATAAAACAGAAGCCATTCCCCCTTCATTTCCTTCATATATATGTATAAAACCAAAAAAAAAAAAAAAACTTTATTGATAGAATACCATAATGACTATTATCCAAGGAACTATAACTGACATTCAAGAGCTTTTTCATAACAATCACACAGATGCCACAAAGATAATTCGTTGCATTTTCATAATATCAATAAACAATTGAATGCAGTTTTCAACATCAAATAAATGTGATTGCTTGAACAAAGAAATAATTAAGATTGTCATTGCTGTATGAATTTGGCACAAAACAACTTTTTGGCTTTCATGCCTTAAACATGCAATTAGTAGATTTTTCTTGTATCTCCCATCTGAAATAATTTGTTTTGTTCCTAAAATTACATCCTTAAGTTATACTTAAAAACAAAAGCAATGAATGAAAACATTTTTACATTCTTGATACCTAAAAAAAGTGTTTCCCTGTAGAATCCACAAGAAAAAAAATCATTTAGCCTTATCATTAGATGAGCTCAGAAAAAAATTTGAAATGCAAATTAGTTTTTTAAACAAGGCAAAAATGTGATGTACAACAAATTATTAATTGAGGTTTCTATCACGAAGCAGTCCTTTTGGAGAATCTCACCAAGTGTTTTGCAAGTTTCCTCAGATTGAATTTCCTAACCAGAAGGAAAAGAAAAATAGATAAGATTAAATTACCTTGAGTAATCCAAAAAAGCAAGCATTCAAGATGTCAAATTTACATATCAAGAATTGCCAACAACAAGTCGTTCATATTTTCATTTTGAATAATCTCTTCACATATTTTGACCTTTCCTGGATAACATTAAAAAATTCTTTTTCTTTTTTTTTTATTATGCTATGCTATAACAAAAATATAATGCAAGCAAAACTTTAAAAAAAAGAGGAAGAGGGTTGAGCTATCTAAGTGGTAGAGCACTGCGCTTCAATTCGGAAGATTTCCAGTTCGATACCACGGTCAGACAAACCAGTGTCAGTATTATGTGAGACAGAAGTCCAGTCCTGAAGCCCTGAACCGTCTCAGTGTGGCAGTATGTGAAATTGTCAGATGTTTGTCTTGGGATCAGTCCACGATACAGCAGCCCAGTTGCTAGTACTGGCCCTTAAGAAGCCAAAAAACTAACCAACTAACAAAGAAACAATCTTAACAGAGCCGCCCACCTAGTTCATGTGGAAAGTGTACTGGCCAGTCTTATAAGGTGTATTTTCACATGAAAAGTGAAATGTAAAACAATAGCTTGATTTTTCTTTAATTTATAGGCCCTTCTCCATCTGACTACATGAAGAATATATAATATATGTTTATAATCTAAAATTATAAAAGAGAGAATAAAAAATAAACAAACAAAAAAACAAACTATGAGGCATAATTTTGCAACACTTAAATTGTTATCAGAAAATCTAAACCCCTTTGTTACTTTCAAGATTACTTTTAAGCTAATGTCATGTGTGCATTCAAGTAGAGTTAACTGTTGTTCTATCATTTTAATTACCTAGATCTATATGTAGATTCAGAGTTTGATCTAAAACATTCCGGTAATTCGGATACTGTAGTTCCTAAAAGACTAAAATAGGTATAGATCTAGGACCAGATTTCTAAATCACGATTAAGACTCTAGTCTGAACTAGATCTACATTATTTGCAGTGTGTAAAAGAACACTATTGAGTCGTAGAGAGCATGATTCGCATGATAGTAGACACTATAAACGGCATCAAGAAAGATCAAAAACAGTTTAAGAACAATGAAAATAAAAAATGACTAAGTTTGAAACGACAGCGGGGGCCGAGGACTGGCTGTGAAGATTGAGAGGTCGGTAATAACTGATAATGGAACAATTAAACGGTAAACTAAATCCTTGTTTGTAAAAGCAGATTCGAGCAAATGACGATGAGGGTCGAGGTCTGGGTGTGAAGATGGAGAGATCAGTATGCGAACAAATAAAAGATAAACTAGGTTCTTTTTTTTTTAAACGCTCATTAGAACGCATAATAACACGAAAGAACTACATGTAAGACAGAGAGATGGGTAGTATTATTCCGAATTTCTGACGTATTGACGATAAACAAAACAACGCATTTGGTCGATCAATATCAAAAACGTTGACTAATCCAATCTTGATAACACAATAACACATGCAAAAACAAAAGAGAAATAAAGATCACTCATTGATGTATAATAATTAAACTTCCAACAATTTCTTGCGCGCACAAAACTTACTTTATTCTTCTCTAGTTTCGTTTGCGTGGTTGACATCAAAAGGGTAGCCATACGTCAAAATGGTTAGTGCAAAAATCATAGGGGTCTTCCAGAGAGTCGCATTTCCGGTAGGAAAACGTATTGGCGTATTTGAGAACTAAGAGCGTATGAAAACATACCAAAGTGTATGGGTTGGCAGCTCTGTCTTAAGAGGTTTTACAAACGTTTCAAAATGAATCACTGACCTGGCTATCTCTAAGCCTTTGTTATAGAGTATCAGCTCACAGATGTGGTCTGAAGCCCCAGCTCCATTCTCCAGCAAAGGAAGCAGAGCGTTCATGATCAAACTCGCCTCCTCTGGGAAATCCTCCAGGCTTAGTACTATTGGGAACATGACAAACATAACATATTTAGTTTCAAATATTGGAAAGATGAAAGATTATTGTTATTAGGTATTTATGAAGAGGTGGTTATACTTCTCCGCCCCCAAAAAGACATTGTCTTTTTTTGTCATATAGCAATGTTAGTAAACAGGTGATTCTGAACATAACTGCCTTGCAAACAACCCTAATTACAGTTGAAATAGTGAATGGTCCTATATGTTTCACCTATCCCTATAAAATAGTCCTTGCACCATGCTATTCTTTTTTTAACCAAGCATAGGTATGTTTGTGATTTTAGCTAATGCTCCTTAACCTCCTAGGAAATAAATTAAATTTAAGTTCAGTGTCCATTTGCTTTTTTATGAGGTTTAGATAACATAAGAATCATAAATTATCCCCATGGTCTTAACTCACAACAATAAAATGACCAGAAATTATTTTAAAAAAAAAAGATAATAATAATAATGATATTAATAAAAGAGATTCTTTTTAGGGAATATAGCAATGTTAGTAAACAGGTGATTCCTCTTCATAAATACCAGCTAGCTTTATCAAATCTTTGAAAGCATCTTAAATTACTGTTTGGTTATATTTGACCTTTAGTGATGAAAATAATGGAAATGAAAAGGAAAAAACGGGTTAACCACATTTTTCTTTAATTTAAAAAAAAAATAATTAATTTGGACCTTTACAAAATGTGAAAGTGATTCTTTTAACTAAGTAAAAAAAAAAAACAGCCACATGTGCAAAAAGTTACATGTGAGTTCACAAATCTACCTTCAGATTCTCTTAGGAAAGCCAGAAACTCTGCTAAAATTGAAGATTTGACCAAGACATCTTGCAACTCCTCCACATTTGTCACCAGTTCACTTATACCTAAGTAGATTTAGAGAGATAGAAGTACAAGTTATAGCTAGCGTGACACAATAAAAATGTACACATCTCAATAGAAAATATCATAATTTACTTTTAAAAGTTCTTTGATTGAGTGAAGATCATGAGTAATTTACATTTATCTCAAATTTCCCAATTTCTTTTTAAGCTATGTTGAAAATCATGGTAGTAGCATAGGGTTAGACTAAATAAAGATTCATTTATTTGTTTATCCAAAAGAACTAAGTAACTTAAAAGCATGTGCTGTGGTTTCTATATTAGATCTATTTACAAAAAGAAAATATGTTCTTAGACAAATCAGTTTCTAAGACAAATTTTGAATGTATCCTGAATAATATCAAAATAGCCTCTTTTTTTTTTTTTTTTTGCAATTTCTATCCCATATGTTGATCCTTCCTACCTACTTGCAATTGATGAGTTTTCCAATAGATTAAAAAAAAATAAACCTAGAAAACAAAATATAGAATAAGGTTTTGACTTTATAATTATTATGTTGGTTTCAAATTGTGAGCTTTTGAGTTATGATGCATAAAGAGGTAAAATAATGTATGCATAAACAAAACAAAAAACAAACAAATAAAATGTTACCAGCTAGGCAGTTGACCCATGACTCCATGAGAGATGACCATATTCGTCTTAGATCCCTTGCTATGACAAGAGAAGGGGGACGTTTCTTGTGGGGACGTATCTCATACGCTGTTTTCAGGTACTCAACAACTGCTTTGAAAAAACGAGCTTGTGAATGCTTGATGCGTGTGAGAGTTGTGTTCTCTGGCAGTGAAAAAAGAAGAAACACAAAAATTACAACTTGTTTATACCGTATGAATGGCATGCAAAGCAATTTAGATGCTCCAGTGAACAATCAACGAAATGAAAAACACCCTTGAACAATCACACTCATTTCAAATATATCTTTACAACAAGGCCTGAGGAGAATATTGTTTTAACGGTGTGACAAAAAGAAATTGCTGCAACAAATTCTTTTTTTTTTTTCACAATACTAATTCATCTCATTTTTCCCTCTCAAAATTTATTCTGGGATGAATCTGGAGTATATGTAAATCAACAGTATTCTGATGCTCCTGTAAGAACTGTACTTTCCCTGGGGAGTATTACAAAGACTCAAAAAGAAAGACACATAATTATGGCCCTGAGCAATCGCAGGGTTATCATAAAAAAGGAACAAACAAAAAAAGCATAATGTAAAAAAAGTTAACAACAAAAATTCCATCAACGATACTCACTCTTATTCCCTATCATCTGCAGTTTGTAGGCTGCCAGAGAGGTCTCCACAACTTTCAGACACACTTGGTGTGGCGGCGATGGGAGGTTCACTTCAAGAAAAAGAAAGAATAATGCACATTTTTATTTTAAATGACCATCACATGGAATATTACTATGTGGTTGTCACAATCAAAATGAACAGTCAAGTTCAGTTCAGATAGTTCAAATTTTGGTTATCTTTTTGCATTGTATCAAAATATGAGTTTTGTTTAAAACATCATAATAACACAGCCTATTTTCATCTCTACATGTTATCAAACTGAAATTTACCCGGTAACAGAAAGCAGAACTGAAATGCAGAATTTGTTGTTTGTGGTATGCTCTTTTAGAAAAGATATCAGTCATGCAACCTTGCATTGATGATAGCAAAAAAAAGATGTAACACTGGCTTCAAGATTTCTATAAATCACTGCACAGAATGAAATAATCGTTGATTCAAGTGTTAAGCAATGACGATATTAATTGAAAATAAGTCACATGGCACATAGAGTTTCAGACCCCATGAATGAAATATAACTTCTACTTTGTGTAAAATCGAATTTAAAGTCAACGTACCAAGGTTTGGGACTGAAAGCATAAATATTTCAAACAGATCAAGGAAGCAATGCATTCTTGCTGCAGTTTCTGGTGAGGTAGTATGCACATTCTGAACCAAAGTCAACGCATTTGTAGTCATTATCTGGTGAGAAATGTTTTAAAAGATTAAGAGATCAAGAAATATAATATTCTCACATCCTAAAATGAAGCATGGAGCATTTAAATTAATTCATATTACAAGCCCCTTACAAAGTGGAATAATTGAAAAAAATCCTATATTATTTATTAATATGCCCACCAACAAAAATGATATTTTCCTTGCAACCATCATGGACCCAAAAATGTGCCATTAACTGCATGCTTGAGCACGTATGAGATGATAAATAATCAATAGATAAAACAGCAAAGGTAGAAAATCATATGCATTAAATTTTGTAAGGACATGTTTGTAGTCACTAAACTTGTTAAAGCATTTTTTACCAGACTATGGATAACTTCAGAATTTGCATTTTCTAATTTTAACTCAAAATTTAAATCAAAAGCCAAAGTTTATATTCCCTTCTCACTAACACTGCTCCTAAGAATCAGATCTCTCAGTATTTGAAGCAATATACTAGGAGCGCTTTACATTTCACTTGCTACCAACCATAACACTCATAAAACTCCATGCCCAAAATCCATTACTATTGTTTGTCGTACCAATGTAAAATCATCATGTTATTTACTTAGAAATACATTCATAAAATTACTTTCATGTAATTTACGTACACATACATTCATAAAATTACTATTGCTTATGCTTCTCAAAGAACAAACAGGAATGTAAATGGATAAGTAAAACAAAATATTTTTGCAACAGTTGCTGAAACATTTATGACTCATACTTTCACTATTTAGGAAATAACAAAAAAATCTTTTGCTCACCTCTGGATGCATGGATACTTTTCCCTCCAACAAATAAGATAGTGACCGTTGTAGGTAGTTGACTACAACCTGGAAAGAGTCGCTGCCTACCATAACAGCCAAAGCATCTTCACAATCTGCCAGAAACAGGTATGCTGGGAGAAGAAAGCCCAAAACGTCATCTGGTCCTGGAATCCAAGGTGGGGGAGTCTCTGGACCAGCACCTTTGATGCTTTTGACCAGACAATTTTTGCTCTTACTTGAAAATGAAACTTTTCTAGCGCTAAAAGGTCTAGGCTTATTTCTGGCCGAGTATACAGCATCTTGAAAAATTCTGAACTCCTCTATACTTTCTTTGCTTAGGCAAATGTCTTTGTGTGGTTGAGATGTGTCCTGTGCAAGACATTTTGAGGTAATTCCTGAAAGTTTATCAGATCTCACTGACTGTGCAACTTCATTGGCATCCCCATTAGGTAGAGAGCAGTCCACAGCTTCAGTATTTTGCGTAGAGCTTTTTAAAGTCTGTTTTGAGGTGAAATTTACAGATGAGTTGCTGTAGTTACTGTCTTTGGGGTGAAGGCTCAAATCCTTAATGGTTCCTATGGACTCTAGAGACGCTGCTGTGGCACCTTCACTTTCTGCATCGGCGATTTCAGCTCTTATCTTATCTGATACAGGACTAGTTTTGTCCATCATCTTTTCTGTGTCCTCTTGCTCATCAGATTCCAAAATGGAGTTCATACCCATCATCTTGATGTTCTCTAAAGCAGCTTGAGTAGCATTCTTAACCTCCATAATGACATCATCCGCATACTCCACAGGTTGGCTGGAGAGTACATTACATGGATAATTAATACATGTGATGTATTGTATCTTAGAAAGGAGATCATTCTTACTACTCAGAATTCATAGATGTTTTTATTCATTGCAATTTTGATTAAGTGTTTTACCTCTCCCTTCCCTACTTAACACAGTATTTATAGCCTAAAATGTTAAATATTGATGTGGCTTTTCAAAACCTCATATTTATTTGTATAAATATGTAGAAAGCTAGAGGTCTCAAGTTCAAAGTTCAATATAAATAAAATATTAATCCTAGTATAATTTTAAAGATTTTTGTACCAATGCATACAAACAATTTCCTCCTATACACTTTAACTCAAGTACTGTCTGGTCAGCTGAAAGCGTTACCTGAGTGCGGGGGGTGAGGACTACAGCTGAGTGTGAATATTGGAGTGTGACTGCAAAGTCTGCAAGGCTTTGTGGGGTGTTTGAGTAAAGGTGTGAAATCATAGGGACAGCTTGTTTGATTTGATACATAAAATTTGCTTTATGGCACCGCATAGGTTTGCTTTAGTTAGAAAATAGAAATCAGAAGTTTATTGGGATTGGACACCAGGTGAGTACATGTACATGTGTACTGCGATCAATAAACAGTTTATAGTTTTTTGTCTAAAACATGATAATGCCGATTGCTCAGGTCAGAGAAAGCAGATACCTCTTAACCCTGAAGCCAATTGATCAAATCATAGAGAGTAGATGACATAAACTCGACCTTGCGCTTATTGGTCATATCAGATAGAGGAGCTGCCATACCCCATACCGCTTAGTCAAATCAGACAGAATAACACTCTGATACACGATCACAAACTACAAATTGTTTTCATCTCGTCTGCACCCAGAACTGAACAGAGGCACAAATTATTTTCGTACATCTCCCCTGCTCTCTAAGCGCTTTGTCTACCCTAAATTTTGTAGACACATGCTCTAGCCAGTGCCAACTACACTAACCCACCCACTCCACCCCTTCCTATCCAAATTTTTTTTAAACAATCAAGGCATACTATATAATGCACAATGCTAAGACATATCACTTCCTTTTTGCATATTTATCAACGCTCACAACAATACAAAAAAGATTAAAAAAGAAAGAAAAAAAAGGAAAAGTCATACATGCTTTTTTTTGAGGCCCTAAATTTTGTAGATGTGCAGTGAATTCTGGTTCAAATTCAACTTTTCCCCCTAATAGTAAAAAACAAATGTGTATACATATGAACAATCTATTGTATGATACAATCTAGTCTCTATACATATGAATATTATTTACCACAATAAATTGAAAAAAGGCAGCAGTTTGAGCAAGTTTGGACTTGGTTCCTCAGTGATTTCCACCAAAATGGCCGCCAGAGCTCGAACAGATATGAGCACAACACTGTGATTTTGAGGCTGCAAGAGTTAAAAATGAGAGAAAACTTAGGAAAACTAAGACAAGTAAAAAACTTTGACATGAAAAAGAGAGCCTGCAAATGACAAAATTTTTCCTAGGTGGTTTCTGTAAAAAAATGATGGCTGTTAAGTTTTTAGGACATAATTATGAAAAATGGAAAAAATAAAATGTTCCTTCTTCCAGAAACATATCTTTAGAAAGAAAAAAATATAAAAAACCATACAATATTTAATTTCTTTTATTTTCTTTGCACAAAATAATTTCTTTTGTAAATCATAAACTAGCTAATTATTAAAATAATAGACATAATTTTTTTAAACGTTACCAGTCTAAGCTCTTGGTCAGCTACAGAGTACAGAAACTCCATGATTGTGTCCCTTGTATCAACAAGCTTTCTATAGACGGCAATGACTGATTCTGCCTCGGCATCCTCCCCAAGTTCTGCAGCACATTGTACAGCTCCACAGAGCAGTTTGTATGCACCATCCAGTTTACTGTGACGCTCTGCAGCCTTCATAATAGCATGATAATTGTAATTAGAAAGGGTAACAAGTTGTGTCTAAAGAAGAGACAGACAACTGGAACAAATTAGCAGTGACATTGCCTCAAAAGACCTTGATTCTACTTTACAAAATAATTAATTTTAGTAACCACAGTGGATCATTTTTATTTTACTTAACTTTTTTGCATGAAGCAGTGTAGCAGTTAATAAGAAAATATGGCATCAGACTTGTTTTAGTATATATATATATATAAAAAATAATAAAATAATTTTATCTCCTTCCAAATTTGGCTCATATCATAATAAATTACTAGCACTTCAGAGAGAGCAAGGTAGATAATAATTTGGGGCCTAAAGCTTAATAAATGGACAAAGTTTTTTTCTGTTCTGAAAATGATGAAAAAATGTAAAAATAGAAAATTGGCATCACTAAACCATTTGCGGCACAAACCACAAATCATTATGGTACATTGTATTTAGTTGAGAGACAAAAAGCAGCCTAAAAAAAAAGTGTATGAGTTAGTTGTTCGATGCAAGGACATTTTTTACTCGAACCAAGGGTATCCCTATTTACAATTTAAAAAAAAAATAAAAGAGATATAATGGTATGATAACATGTTCAAAACAAACACCAGTACAAGTAATTAAAACAGAATTGTTTTTGTCAGTTTAAATTAACAAACATCTCTACCTATATAATTTTATGTGGATATTATTTTCTTCTTTTCTCTAAGACAAGACATAAAGGCTCACATTTTCCGGCTGTATGCCATCCAGCTGCATGTAGATTTCTACCGAGACTCTCGCCACCACCGCCTTCAGCAGGTGGAAGCTCCCAGTGACCGCAGGGTTCAGGACACCAGGTCCCACCGAGCTGACCAGGGCCTGAACAAGCTGCAGGATAACCTCGTCATCATCTGGATCTGTGCATTTATATTGGGTGTAAAGGTAAACTTTTCACATTGCACGATTTAAAACCTATTCCTTGTGTGTGCACTATTTTGGGGAATTAGGAAACTAGCTTCGATATTAATTACTTTAAAATGGAAGGTGAGCAGATCAATACTATGAGGTGCTAGCACAAGAGAATAGCAATGCATACATCATTTGTGTGGCGTGATAGGAAAAGGTTTTAAACATAAGTTGAGATGACGATGAGAGCATATCAATCGTGACAAACTAAACATGAATATTGATTTCTGTTACAATCTCTATGTCCTCAAAAGCTTCAAAGATGCTCTCCAGTAATAGTGTAAGTAAATTATATGATACTGAATCAGTATTGTGAAGGTGTCAAAAATAAAAGAAATTATAGAAACCAATTTAATCTTTATTGACTGATAATGCTTGCACAACAACAGATTAAATTACAGTTAAAAAAAAATCCACCATGATATCTATGCTGAATTTCAAGCGCAATAGAGTTTTTCAATCCTTTATTGTTTATAATCTGATTAAAAAATTTGTTTCAGAGTAATGAGGTTAATTAAAGAGATGGTTTTCCTCAAATCCTGATCCGCTCTAG
Organism: Elysia chlorotica; assembly: GCA_003991915.1. Lineage (NCBI taxonomy): Eukaryota > Metazoa > Mollusca > Gastropoda > Plakobranchidae > Elysia > Elysia chlorotica. The sequence goes on along the minus strand of RQTK01000592.1, from coordinate 168,433 downwards.
AGGCCCTTTATCTATATGTCAAGGCAATTTTTTTACAGATCAAGCCATTCTATTTTACAGTATGAATATAACAGCTACTGTATGTCACTTACGTAGTTTGAGTAATATTAGTTTCTGTACAGTTGTTGCAAGAGGAACAACCCAGTCTGTCGTGATAGACACTTCAATCTATGGACAAAAAGAAAGATTGATAATAATCCTGATCTTTTACTTCGTGCAATGATACAGTCAAAATAAAGACATTAATTACAATGTTCATTACCCTATCACTGCCAATGTGACAAATAAAATGCTGAAGTTAAAAGATTATCTCATTTTAAATCAAAAGCATTTCAGCATACTGTAGTCAGCCCTGATTTTGAAAAATCATTTGTAGGCACAAAAATTGACTTGACTTACCATAGAGAGACCAAAAAGAATAGACGTGAGAATCTTGGCATACTCAAGCTTTTCAGGAAGGCTCTATAAAAATGTCAACAAGATACAACAATTAATTCAGATTGATTTGGCAGTAAAAGAAAATAACACACAAATTTAAATAACCCTATCCGCATGTAATCTTGAAATAGTTCTTTTTTTTTTATCTGCAATATCCAATCAATATAAAGCCTCAATGATTTTTTAAGGTTATATATTTGATTATTTGAACATTTATAAATGAGGCATATTCATTGAGCAAAGCTTTCTAACATTCTTATGTCTCTAATGCTGTCACAAATGCCTCTACATTCAGTTGTTGGTGTATTATAATGCAATGTTATGACATAGCAATAAAACATAGATCAATTGTGGGCTGAGAATTTACTAATTTATTCCCATTTTCACTGATTTACCTCGCAATAGAATGGGTAAAATCTCCAAAGTCATTCGTTTCACGTACACAAAATCTAAGGCATTATCATAGAGACAAAAAAAACAACAACTAACTAGTTCATTTTCGCCCACAATATATTCAATACACTGCACCAGTTTTAAAAGAAATAAAAGTGCTTAGGTAATGAAATCATAATACAAAAAGTACCGATGTTTGTGCCAGTCTGTCCACAGCAATAGAGATGGCATCATTCAACTTGTTAGCAGAGTCTAGAAAAATTGCATCTCCTTGTTGTCTCATTGCAGCAGCTACACTTGAGAGGATCTTTATACCTTGTTGATCTAAAAAATAATAACTTTATGTATTACATTGTTACCCATACTTTAGATGGATGTTACTGTCCTTTTTTAGTTTAGCAGATCATAAATGAAAGAATCCATTTCAAATTCTTTTGGTTATGGATGCAAAAAAATAGATTTGACAATTACCTCTTTAGGTAAAAAGTATGCAAGCTAAAACTTAAGGCTTAGTGAGGATCTTTTTAATGCAAATATTATCAACATATCTGGGTTTGTAAACGGGGCGATCTGGTGTTAATTTAGTCAAGAAATGTTGAAATGTTTGAAAAGGTATTTAAGTGTAAGTGCAAAAACTTAAAAAAAAAAACACACATACTTGAGAGAAAGTAATCCAATAAGAGATAGAGGGTTCCTGAGTCCTGTAATTTTTGTGTTCCATTAGGAAGCTGTGAAATACCAAACACTATGTCCTCACAATCCTGACACATGCCTCGAAACAAAGCCTCTGAATCCGGATTGATTTTACAGCTGAATCTGAAATAATGTTGAAAAATTGTCACTTAAAACTAAAGCAGCATTTTAATCAAAAAGAGACAATAACATTTTTAAATTGTAAAACCAAATCACATAACCAAAAACATGTTATGCTCTTTATCATGTCATGGAAATAAGTTCAGTACACCCAAAGTAATGATAAAAATTATACAAACTAATGCACTATTGAATATGATAAATTTGATGCCTTGAGGCAATTCCAACTTAAACTTATTTTTCATGAATACTCTTTATACTACTTCAAAATCTGAGCTTCAAACAGCAGTGACTTAAAATTTGGTAAGCTTGCTACTTTGAAGTGATTCAAATATAAATTGATCTTTAATGAATAACATCATATTGTTTCAGAATTTGGACATATAATAACAGATTGTTCCAAAGTTCACCTACCTGCTGTCTGGTCGAAGGACATCATTGACAAGGCACAAGTAACCATTTAACACAGGGCAGTGCAGCTAAAAAAAAACATTAATTAGGGGTTATAATAATAAAAAATAATGACACAACAAGACAAGGGAAATAGTTACATTAGGGGTAAAGAAAATCTAATACTTTCGACCTTTTGAAGTTGAACATTACAATTTTTGCAAAAAGAACTGATGAAAAAAAAAGTGAAAGTTAAATATACGATGAAAAAATGTCCAATTGATATCTGGAGGGCAAAAATCTCAAAGTTAAAATATCAAATATCACAGAAGGTTGAGCTGAGTTGAGTTGGTTTAACGTCCCAACGTCCAACATCAGCACTATATAGGCTATATTGTTGATGGGCCCCAAGACTGACGTCTACAACAAACAAGGCAGGGCAGGGATACCATGACTCCTGTCTTAGCTGGTCACATTATACTGACACCTACCCAACCATTTACAGGGGACAGAATTGGACAAATAAATTTGCCAATCGTGGGATTTGATCCCTTGGACCTCCCAATCTGGAGACCAACGCTCTACCACTTGAGCCAGAGGGTACTAAAACTCACCACAATTGGTTCACTGCTTAAAGCTGCAAAGACACTCAGCGCGATAGACTTGTACAGATCAATAGACTCTCCTGAAGTCACAGTTGCTATAAGGAGTAATTAGACTTTTTGAAATAATGTAAATCCACATAACAGATAGCTTTATTTCGGTCCTAATTTCACTATGGCATTTAAAAGCTACATATTCTTAGTTATAAATATAAATGATGTTATAAAAAAAAGGATACAAAATACAGACACATTAAAAAATAAAATAAAATGTTCAATTAAAGAGTTTGGGTGACATATATTTAATGTAAGAAACTATCTCTTGATAAATAAAAAAATAATAAATACAATTTTGCAATTATACTCATCTGATACAAGTTGGATACAGACGAAATGTGTATTTAAGAAATTTGCACTAGACTAAAATATGAAAAACAAAAATAATAAAGAAGAATGTATTAATTTTATAAAAGCATATTTCTTAATCCTAAAAGTAAAATCTGCTGTATTTCTCAAAGCACTGTATATATATTTGTCTATCAACTTTACTCATAAAAAGTGGTATCGGTAGTTGTAAATTTTGTTCAAAAATAGGCAATTCTATTGTAACTGACGTTACGTAAAAACACTTTTGAACACATTCATTACTCTAAAACAAAACAATAACTCTATATAACTAAAATTTATAGGGTTTTTTTTTTTCTCCAAAATAATGCAAAGGAATCACACTAAGTGTGTTTGCAGTAATTTGTTCATAATTCCTTGTCCCAGGTATAGTACAAAAACATGCAACTAAAAAATGTCACTATGTTAAAGGCAGTCATGTCTGAATCAAAAAAATATATAAATGAGTTTTAAGTATTGGCTTGTTGTTTTCTTTTGGAGTAATCATGTATTTTAATACACTGAAAGTTATCAAAGCTAGTGAAATTTCACAGTTTGTTTTGATTGTTATTTTTCTCAAATTGTTATTTTTCTCATAACTGATGTGTAAGACCAACATAACTGGTATGTCACTAATGAATTAGAAAAAAATAGGATCCTATTTTTTAGTTATTTACTTAATCATATATAACTAGAGCTAACACAATCAATAACTTAAAACTATAAAACAGTTTTTATAATGTAAATTACTTTTAAACAAATCTTTGAAATGAGATGTTTCATTGCAATAAAGTTATATATATCATATAATGGCATTAAAAAGTTCAAGTAGGCTACACATTTTAAAGAAAAATGACAATGGTTCATTTTTATATCATGATAATGGCATTAAAAAGTTCAAGTAGGCTACACATTTTAAAGAAAAATGACAATGGTTCATTTTTAACAGGAAATGATACCTGTAAAACATTTCATAGAAAAGATATCTCACTATGTTATGATTTTGGTATAAATTATTTTTGCTATCTTGAGATTCCCAATGGCCAATATAAACTGTTTTGTTTTCTAACTTCTTCTTTATATTGAACAAAGGAATAAATATCATAATAAAGAAAAAACATATTAGCCCATTTTAATCTGAAAATTCAGTTAGATAGATATCATTTTCATCTTTACAGCAATACATTACTTGAACTTTGGCATAGGTCTCATTCTTAGCATGATGACAATATTGTATCATGATGTCCAACCAATAAAGATCAAAATCAGCACACACACACAAATTTACGAGGTTCAATTATACCATGGATGAGTGATGTTTTTTTTTATAGAACTGCTCAAAATATTTTATAGTTTTAACCTCTTCTTAAATATAAATACTAAGTTAAACCTACTAATAAGACTCACATGTATCTATTAACTGCGCCAGTAAATGGTGATCAATTGCTTTCAATGCAGTTTCTTTATCTGACTCTGTAAATCCACCTGACCAAATTTGATGTGTTATCTGAAAAAAATGTTTTTATCAATATTAGAAGATTTTCCATTGTAGGCTTAATACTGAAATTGGTAAGAATTTGTGCACATGCACTTATTTCATTGACTAAGGAATAAAATTATAAACGTTTTTAGTAGGCCTCCCATTCTCACAAAAAAAAAAAGTTATGAGCAAACCCACAAGATAAACGTAATTAAATGCAGGAGAACTAAGAGGATGTTCTAGATCTAAGTATCTAAGATAGTCAGATGTATACTTATGGATAGAATTTCGGTAAAGACAATCTTTAGAAAACTGGTGTCAATTGTTGACACTGGTTACCAGTTTTAGAAACTAGATCTCTAGAGTAAGTTTCCTTGAGTTGGGGACCATACCTCAATCAAAGCTGAAAACCTGTCATTGTCTGATCTAGAATCATTCACGAACTTTAAACACTCTTGAAGCTTCGATTTAGATGTTTCCTCCTTGTGTTTTTTAGCGTGTGCAGCATACATTTTAAAATCAAGAAAAGTTTTATGATTTTATCTACCGCTCAAACCATAACAGCACGCCTTGGGCCTATTGTTTTGCAGCAACGTAATTAGTTCTTTTCAAAAGGAGAGCAAGAAAAGCTATATTCATTTGTGTAGTAGAGGGGTTTCCGAGTGAGAACTCTCCTCTTACAAATCCATTCCGTCTTCGAAGCCGCTCACATAATTCTTTCTCTTTAATTAATACCCTACCCACCCGCTTTTGGTCTCGTATAGTAATAACCCGCTTTAACAGAGACAAATATATGGTTGTTGTTTTTTATTTGGCAACCTAACAAATTTTTTATCTTCCCCAGCATGGTGATTATTCTATAAGCATGATAGGAGCTTCGCACATGTCTGGATAAACGCAATCAAATGGTTTAGAGGAATGGGGGGGGGGGGGGGGGGGAGGGACAGACGAAATAAACGTGGGTGAGAGGAGGGGGGGGGGTGAACATACACGAGCATATGAACTTTTACAAACGGTAGGCTAGACTAGGCTAAAGCCAAATAAGAAGGTCAGAGAAATATTCCTTCCGCCATCTCTTTGTCACGCGAACTCGCGGCACATGTGTGTCTACAGTCAGATTAAAGCGTTTCACATTGGGACGTTAACACACGGACCTAAACCCTTTAAATAAAAATCATGGGTGGACAGCAGTTGTTTGGTTATGCGAGAGTGGGTATATATCCAATCACTGACTTGATCATTCAACAAGCACCTCAGTTTGTTAAATACAGCCCACCTGTCTTCTCGGTTGCTCAACAAAATTAATGTGTCAATCACTAATTTGTTAACAGGATCTGAAAGGGTGATTTCTCTTTCTTGTTTCTTTCCTTCCTTCCCTCCCCTCTCTCTCTCTCTCTCTCTCTCTCTCTCTCTCTCTCTCTCTCTCTCTCTCTCTCTCTCTCTCTGCGGGTCTCTTTCTCACTCTGGTCCCCTCTCTCTGTCCGTCTCTCTCTCTCCATCCCATATCTCTCTTTTCCCTCTACTCCTTCTCTGTCTCACTATTATTTTGTTCTCTCCTCTCTTCTTTTTATCTCTGACTCTATCGCTCCCACTCTTTCTTTCTCTCTCACCATCTATATTTCCGTCTTTATCTATCACTCTCTTTCTCCCAACTCTCTCCTTGCTCTATCTCTTCATTTTTTGATTTCCTTCTTTCTCTCCTCTCTCTTTTCTTTTTTCTCTCTCCTTCCCACAATGGCGCGTGTGTCTAAGATTCCGCAATATTCAATCGTATTGTCGCATGTTTGATTATACTTAATTTCCTCAAGTTAAGTTCTAATCCCTTAACAAGAGCGTTGATTGTTTCTATAGTTCTTATACCGTGAAAGGATGTGTACAGTACAGTACACTGTTATATAATTATGTACTGTAACGCCGGTAAGCCATCTGGTCGAAATACAACAAATCTTTCGCCAAATATCCGCACTTGTTAGTCTATGGGCAGGAAACTCAAAGAGTTTGACAATCTGGCTGCTCTAGACTGAGAAGCATGGTTATTGAACTGACCAGAAAGCACCGATTTCTATAAATAGAAATATGTGCCCAAAAGTAGGAGTTATCCATTCACGAAAGGTGCCTTCATACACTTCCTTATTAAAGTCGTTCTCTCTCTCTCTCTCTCTCTCTCTCTCTCTTCTCTCTCTCTCTCTCTCTCTCTCTCTCCTGGTTGGGTCGGTGTCAGTTTAATGTGACTGGCCGAGACAAGAGTCATGGTATCCTCGCCCTGTCTCGTTTGTGGCAGCACATAAAATTGTCAGACGTCAGTCTTGGGGTAGGTCCACAATATAGCATATTATAGTGCTGATGATGGATCTTGCGAACTTCTCTCCTAGTTTTGGCGTTTCCTTGGGCTCCAGAAAATCCCTTATCATATACTCAACCATTTTAGTTCACAGTTTTGTTTCCACTTTATTTGTTGAAGAATCACATGCAATAAGGAACACTAACTATACCCTGCTCATATATAACCCTATTTTCTCCTGAGTGGTCAGGATCCTCAGTATTCCGTTAACGGTGAGCCGTTTTTTTTTTCTTTTCTTTTTCTTTTTTTTTGTTTGTTCTGTGTTTCTTTTCTTCTTCATAACACACAAAACAGAGAGAGAGAGAGAGAGAGAGAGAGAGAGAGAGAGAGAGAGAGAGAGAGAGAGAGAGAGAGAGAGAGAGAGAGAGAGAGAATCTCTTGATTTAATTTTACCATTTAAAAAATAATTCCGTGATTTTTTTTTTAGGATTAAGATACATTTCTGGGCAAAGGCATCCTCAGATAATTTGATAAAAAATGGATGTATAAAATTAAAATTATCAAAAAACCGCTATTTTTTTTAACTTGGAGTCTTTGAGATTATAGGTGTATAGGCTTGGATTACCGCAAGGATTATTTATGAGTATGTTTGGTAAAATAGAATTGGAAGGTTCGTAAACCTTGTATAATTTATGATGAGTTTTAAATGCTTTATTAGTCTTTCATTAAATAAAGAAAACAAATTAATATTGTTTTCGATTTGTCTTATATATTCCAGCGGGATAATTATTCAGTAATATATTGAATGCAAAAATCACAAGTGGAAAGTTGCTTTTATGTTTACATTTATAAGGAGGAAAGTAACTTGAATAGTTTGAAAAATAATGCGATTTAAAATGTTTCCTAGATTATATCCGTAATTGCACTTTGATCAGTTATGCAAAAAGTTTAAGAGAAATAAATGATGGTCAATGCTGAAGATTTTACTCTATTTCAAGATCGAAACCAATTTTTATTTGAGTCTTGTGAGAACGTAGCGAATGTGCAGGTAAAGAAGCATGCTGAACACACCTCAAGGACGATCAGGACTTTGACTTCAACCTTAGATTAAGAGAGATAATGATACCAGGTTTCTCAACCATGGCAAGAGGAAACTGGGCGTCTGTTCAGGAGGATCCAGAAATAATTCTCAATTACTATATCCTCAACTGGTTTGATCAGTGTTAGTATAATGTGAACGGCTAAGACAGAAATCCTAATATCCCAACCCTGCCTCTGTGCGGCAGCACGTAAAATTGCCAGATGCAATTCTTACAACCCATCAACAATAATAGTTTAGTTGCTAATGAGAAAAGAAAGAAAACTCCAACGATCTTCGGAAGAAGAAAATGAATGACATGCCTATCAATGCACAGCCGAACTATTAATGCTGTTCTATTTAAAACAACAACACCAATAACATCAACAACAGTTGCAACACCAAAATGAAATATTATAATTTATTACATATAAAAAACAGACCTTTCACTAATGTTACAAGATAAGTTACTACAGTTTTATTTTTTTTTATTTCTTTAAAGTTGATCAGTTTTAGCAAAAGCAAGTATAGGAAAGGTACAGATAAATAAATACTTGTTTTTATGTAGATAAAGTTTCATACTCATAACTTAAAGATGATAATGTTCTTTAGAGATGGATACAAGAATAAGAAGAAACCTATTTAGCTAAAAAAAAAATAAAAAAAATAAAAGAAGATATAAAATAATTTTGACATGGAATGTTCTCCGAACAAAAAGACTAAGGAAAAATATCTTTTTGAAATTTTCCTATCAATACTTAGATGATTTGTTACTTAAAACAGAAAAAAAATACTTTTTTGAATATAAGTATAAAATTATAAAAATGGTTACACATACGTATGAGATTAACTAAAATTACAGGTCCAATACTTTATGTAAATACTTGTTTTCAAAGTAGGTATTTTTTATTACAAACAAGGTTTATATGCGATTGTCTTGACTAGTGGTAAATGATCTCATAAAGTCCGCCATACAAATTTACCCCTCCCCCTCTTTCTGTGTCTGTCTGTCTGTCTGTCCGCCCGTCCGTCTGTCTGTCTGTCTGTCTCTGCCTCAGTGTGTATATCTCTCTCTCTCTCTCTCTCTCTCTCTCTCTCTCTCTCTCTCTCTCTCTCTCTCTCTCTCTCTCTCTTTCTCTCTCTCTCTCCCTTCCTTTCGTTTTCAAATTTTAGTTGTTTTTTTTAAACACATATTTATTGGGATTTTCTTTGTTATCACGGAATGTAATATTCTACAAACAATAAAAGAGATATATAACAAACTGCCTTGATTTAACGCTGCTTCATAAAAATAAAGCACACAAAAAAAACCCACTGCATCTGAGAAAAGCCAGGATTTTTCATATTTATTTTTACTGAAAATATAAACATAAATTATCCAATTGAACTGTTAACGTATATACTTGAATACATAATTATATATACTCATAGAATGCTGTACCGTGTATATCAATGTTTAAGTTTTGTATATTTGTTGAGCAAAAAAGGATCAGCCCTTATCACTTTTGGTTAAATGCTAAAGTTACATGATGAAAGAATGAATTTCAGTCACTATAATGCCACTCTAAAGAAAGATTATACTTGTGTACAATTTTTTTCTTCCAAAAGCTAAATGTATATTACTGATGGGGAAGAAAAAAACCCAATAGATTATCAAAAAGCTTTGAAAAGGGAAAGAGACCTTTTTTGTTACCCACTTAAAACATTTCTGATCATTCAAAGTCTAAATTTAGTCCACACAGTTCATTTACACTATTTTATTAGTGTCTTTTATGGAACTATTTTGGACTATGATTACATTAGGAAATTGATAGATATATCCCTATAAAGATTATTAATACCTCTATAATTGGCCATTGCTTTATAAGAATTTAAAGTATAAACTAAATTAACAAATCTAAATTTAAAACTAATATATTAAAAAGTTGGTGTACATCCTTATTTGTTGAGAAAGTAGGCAACAGAAAAAAAACATTCCAGCAAATTGACAAATTAAATGAAAAAATGTTTGTAGACCTGCTGTCACAGTCTACTTTTCAATATGCACTTACATGTACTGTAACTCAGCTTTACAAAATTCTTGCATGCAACAGTTTGTAACTTATAACAAAATCGTAAGATGTAATGTGTCAAAAAGGTTTGATTGCTAAAATAATCTCCATATTTCAGTTACCATTTTGATTTTTTTTTCTGTATTAAGTCCCTACATGACAGTGACTTGATAATCTATACATTTCTAGAGTTGAAGGGGCCTAACATGTTTAAAAATGTTCCATATTACCATGATTATCTGCTGAAACAAAAAGAATGGCGTAAAATTTACTTAGGAAAATTATAAAATCACAACTAATAAAATAAACAGTACAACTAATGAGTACAGAAAGATCAAAAGTGTGTTTACATTGTATATGTATTAACAAATAGGAAGAAAGTAAGATTTATAAAAAAAAGTCCTGGAAAACTTTCTCTTGCACTATATTTGCATTCATCACAGATCTTCTTAATATAGAAAAAAATACAATGATTTAAATTTGTTAGGGTATAAACTTATTACAAAAGCTATCACATTATGTGTTGCGTAATTTGTATAAAAGATTAAAATAAAAATGGAGGAGTAAAAAAATATTCAAAATAGATCATCAATAGATGTTTTACTAAAACGTAAGCTTCATTCATAGTTCTAAAACAACAAAAAAGATTTGACTCAAAAGAAATTGAAAGAGGCATATGTTTAAAACATGTCATAAACCTCACATTTGTGATTATTATAAAAAGAATATTGACTTAAGTTGACATCACTTAATGATGAAAAATCAAACAACAAATCTAATATTTGTTGTCTTTCAGATTATACATTTTTTTTTGGTTTGTGAGACAGCAATAAATTAGTATACATATGTGAGACACATATATGTGTATGTTAGTACTACATTGAAATAGTGAATATAACTATTCAAAACAATTTTCATTGTAGGATAAGTAATACACATAATTATGTTCATACATAATTACAATGATTAGCTCCAAACAGTATAACAACCTGTGCTGAGTGTTACCTTTGAAAAAAATTGTTGCATTTATATACATGGCAAAAGCTGCATACAGAGTACTCTGTATTATTACAGAAATTCCAATACATACTCTGTTCCCATATCCACCTTCCTCTTCATGTCCCAAGGTATTCAGTATCAGCAGTAAGAACTATCTTCTTCTCTCTGCACATAACTTTACTTACATAAGTTACAGTGAACAATTATATAAATGAAGATAACTAAAGCAATAAATAGGCAAATTAATATTCTAAGCTTTCTCCCTTTTTTGTTAACATAGCTTTAGATAATGAAGCCCTTTTTTCACAAAGTTTGTAAATGCACACAATTTAATTGCTCTAATCTTTTCTTCTCTTCACTCACTTTTATTATTTTTTTAAAGGGCAAATAAAAAAAACAAAAACAACTGCATGCTTTGTAGAGCTACTTTACATACATTTTTACTTCCTAACTAACAGGTTATTTTTTTTTAGAGCGCAGTGAATTTGAATTTATTTAGTATTTTATCCTGTAAATGCTATTTCATAAATCAATGACTTTTTAAAGAAAATTTCAGTTTATTCGCACACTAGAAATAATCTTGTAGTCATATCATTTATAAAGTTTAAGGACGCATGGAAACTATATTCAGACTGAAAAAAAAAGTATTAAGAAAATGTGGGTCTTTTTTGTAAGCCTAATTATTTCTCATAATCAGAATTCAATGTATTAATTAAAAAATAATTAATTAACAAACCAATTAATTAACGTAGTCAAATCTGTCATTCAGAACAATTTTGAATGTTAATGTTCATTGTGTTGATAACTTTCAATGGCACTGCATAAAAAAATTATGACACTGTTTAGGGAGAGAAGGGAAATGGGAATCAAACTATGGTATTAGTACAAGTATATACAACATCTTTCAAAGACATTTGCATGTACAGTAATTAAGTAAATCCTGATCTCCATCCACCCACACACACAAAATCAGTAATGTAATTTATACTTGTGGCACCATAAGCGATTGTTTTTATGCTCAGTCATCTTGCAGTGACCATGAAGCCTCAGGAGTGTATTCTTGACTTTCTGGATTATCTCCCATGGCAAATCGCCTTTCATCCAAAGCCTAGAAAATGAAAAATGTTGTAATTGTAAGTAATTTGAGTCTTGAAGTCAGTATATCTAATAATTGTGGGTTTAAACTTATGGCCCTAAGTGATATATAAAAAAAAATAATTTGGATAGGCAAGAGGCATGGCACCATAGTTCAGTCCGCGACATTCTGAACTGAATTTTGTTGGTACTTAGGACTTTGAAAAGTATTCTTCAAAAAAATGTGGGAGAGGTTTTTTTGTGTGTTTTTTTGCACAGATAAAAAGAAATGTACGTTAAATTATTTCAGTTCAAATAAACAAGGCTGATTAGTTTATATAATAATTTAGTGTAATTTAAAAAAAAAAGATAATCAACTAAGACCCATTGGCCTGATGTCCCAAAACTTCAAAGAAATTTGGCACTGGTGGGTTGGTGAAGAAATGGATATGGATCTGCTCTAATCACAATAATATTTTCTTGTTTCCCCTACTGAAATGACGTCTGAATGTTTAGACTTTTCTTTTACATGTACCAATAGAGAAAATAGGTTTATCTATGTTTTCATTATCTTTTTGTTATACTTATTGCTAATGTTAGCTCTAAGATGAAAGAAGGGGATTAAAGTGATATGACGGTGGTGATCATGGGTAGTACAATAGCATGCTTGAGATAAAGTCAATCACCAAAGCAGATTGTTGTAAGAGGAAAATGCAAATTAAAAGTGTATTAATGTTAGGTTATCTATTAAAGATTTTCAGAAGGATGTCTTCAAACCTGTTTTTTTGCAAGATTTCATGTTGGAAAACTTTAAGGACAGAATATTTCCCAACAATCCTCTTAAGATTTTGGCATGAAAAAAATCTAATCTCTGACTAGTTATACATCATCTTGGTTTTGAAAAGAATCCCCACGTGGATACGACCTTAAGTCAAAACCATCCGCTGATCTACTTGAACTACTTTTTACCTCTCCATTACAATTGTCAATTATTTTATGTATTGTTTGCTGACATTCATGCATTTGCATAATTATTTAACCAATCGACTGCTGACATAATTTTTCACCATATTCACATTGAGAGTTAAAATTTGGCTATACCAACTGAAAAGCATTTAAGCATTTAAGATTTCTGTATTCTGTATTCTGTAACTATCTATTGTGTGCCATCTGCATCCTTGGTAGTTTCCAAGATCATGAGAAAGTAAAAGACAAAAAGCTCTCTCTCTAACAAAAGCAAGAAACAAAGAACACAATACTTGTTAGAATTTTGGCAATCTAACCATCAAAATACCAAAAGTGCTTCAAATAACAGACGAATTTGTAAAGATTGCAGTGCAGTAATCAAGGATGCATTCAAGTGGTTGAACAACATTGAATTTGAGATATTTTGATGTGTGAAGCTAAAAATTAAGTGTATATATCACAAGTTCTTGATAACATTTATCACCACAGTCTAGGAAATTTATCATAACATAGTAATGTATTTATCATTATTCGATGTTCTAAACCATATTATAAAATTGTATCTGCCGAAAATTTACATTTTACTTTTTGTGGAAGTATGTAAAACTTACTTTTTTCAAAATGTTGGCCATAGAAGGAAGACCATCCTCATTGATAGGAAGAAGAGAACGTGAGACAGAATTCAGAGGAGGGGGCTCTCTTGTCTGCACCGATTTCAGTTGACCTTTCTGTACCTGCAACACACTAGCATCTAGGGAGAATCGAGGAAGGTTTTGTTGCGTGTGTAACTGTGGTTTACTTGTTGACTGATCAGTTTTGTTGACTGGAGGTTTTAGAAGCTGTTTCCCTTTTGCTAGCATATCTCCAGTGAGAGAAAATCTAGGCTGTGGAGAGGGCCTTGCCTGATGAACTGTTGATGAGGGGCTTTTTGATTTTTCGGAAGGCATTGTAGTCTTATCATCGTCAGTTTTATGGACCTGAAGTGCCTTTGAATGATTTGATTTATTGACCTGTGTTTTTTCCGAATTGGCTTTAATACCCCTAGCACCCTCCTTCTTTTCTCTATTTCTTTGCCTTGCATTTGATGATATTGAAAGGGGCTGATTATGCTCTTTATTTGGGGGGGTTCCACATTCTTTCTGTAGTTTCTTAATGGCAGTAAGACTGCTGCCTGCTTCTGTTACATTTTTACCTTGGACTGTTACGTTTTTGATTATGTCAAATGGCTTGCTGTTTTCTGAGTCATCAAATAAGAAAAAACTTTCTCTGATGTCTATTTGAGATGGCTCCTTGAAAGTATTGTTTGCTTTTGTTTTGACACTTTGGGACAGTTTGGGTGAAATGGATTTGACTTCTTCCTTGTTTAAAATTTGAGCAGAGTCAGTAAGCGAATCATCTGGGAACTCTAGACTGTCAACAACCGTATCTTCATCATTACTAAGGCTTAAGCTATCCAGTGAGATGCCATCAGGAGTGGGTGATGATGAAGATTTAGAAAAGACTGAAAGAGATTCATCGTCTACCTCATTAAATTTGTTTGCATCATATTTGTCTAACATATCAGGTGAACGGAGGTCTAGTCTAAGGTCTTCAAGATTTTGAGACAAGCTACTGCTTGATTTTCTTACATTATCATCTTTCGTTCTTTGGTTTGCGCTGGATCTCATAAATCCCAAATTATTGGAATTTTCATTCTTATCAAGAGCCTCAAAACTCTGAGAATCAATAACTTTCTGACTGTTTTCCTCAGTTTTGTATTCCTTAGCATCTGAGTCCGAACAAATTTCATCACTAACAACTTGAAACTTGTCCATTATCATAACTTGGCCCACTTTGTCTTCAGACTTGATTTCTGAGTCAAGAGGATTTAAGGAAATGTTTGCCATACCCTTATCTTTTTCACTCCCTGATGAGTTGATTTTAACAGAGGCTGTTGATTCAATTTGCTCTTTTTGCCTAATGATACCATGGGCGAATTTTGATGCATTGAGAGATCTCATAAATGCGCTGTGTGCCTCCTCATCATCTCCAGGCAAAACTTGTTCAGTTTTCAGGTTTTGGTTCAAATCATTGATCTGCTTGGTGTTTTCCTTGACACCAGAACAGGAGCAATCATGCTCAGCTTTTGCCTTCTTTCGACCAGTACTGGCATGCTTTATTTCACTGTAAAACAAAGGCACATAGGGCTGGCCATCAGCATATGGAGGGTGTAAACTCCTTGTATTGTGTATTTTTCTATCCTTTGGTTGTTCATGAGGTCTGATTTTTTCATCCTTTTCTTTCACAATAGTTTCACCACTCTGAGATTTTAATTTTCCTGCTCCGACAACATTAACATCAAAAGAAGTTTTAGGCAAGACAGGCACAGGCTTAACCTTGTCCAAAGAATGTCTTAAAGGTAGCAATTTCTTTGGAGGGCTGGAATTTAAACGCTGGTCATATGATTTGCTTACAGATGGTCCTGACTTTTCAGGACGTAAATACCTTGCAATGAGATCTTTTGCAGTTTCATCATTGAGGTGAGTCTTGGTTAAGGCTGAAGTATCACATACAGAGGACTCTGTGTTAGTCACTGCATTATTGTTTTTATTAAGACCACTCTCATTTTTCAAATTCTCTAATGGCAAGCTTTGACGACGTAGGCTTTGTTTTGGAGATTCTTTATATGACGGATGTAAACTCTTGAGGTCTAGTGAGGCAGCATTCTTATGAGAGACTTTGGTTTGATTCAAAGATTGTAAATCATGCTCTTCTTTTGGTGGTTTTGGTGGAGAACTTTGTGCATCATGAACATAAAGAGTTGTGAGCCCTGCTTTTGTCTCTAACTCGAATGCTACAGGTTCAGGCAAGAGAGAAAAGTTTTCATCTGTCTTTAGGTCTCCAGTATCTGAATTTTCTGGAAGAATTCTCTCAGATTTTACCGAGCCATCACTCATCTCGACTGTTAGACCACTTTGCACTTGACTTCTTGAGAGCTTATCCAGGGGGTTTTCTTGCTTAGGGATATTGTTATTTGAACTGGTTTCTAGGATATCAGATATCCCAGAGGACATGGGACTTGGAGTGGCTTTACCAAAATCTTCGGTTTGCTTTGGCCATGTGTCAGACACTGCCAACTGCTCCAAAGTTTTTAAAATATTCTGTGGATAAAGTAAACAAAAAATTAAAACTTATCTACAAATATATTAAGTTGAAAACATTTTTTTTTGTTTAATGTGAAAAGCTAATGGTTGACTAGAACAAAGTACAATTTATGCATCTCTTCCAAAAAAAAAAAGAAAAAAAAAGAAAAAACATCAAAGCTTAATCTCAAGTCAATGTTGAAAATCAAAAAGCTTTACTTTCCACAGGAACTAAAGCCTAGACTGTTAATTTGAATTTTGCATTAGCTACATATTAGCACAGCCGTATGATTTTCTTGTTTAAAAAAATCATGAGAGTAATAATAATGGTCACAAGCATACAATTTTCAGTTTAAATTTACCTTTTCATAAACACAGAAAGTGATTGTAACACTCTTAAAATTTGTTTAGTCATTTTCAATTTTTATGGCATTATTTTTTATTTTTACAATTTGCTCCCATGTTTGAATTTGGTTCCTTTATTGAAACTATCTGATTACAGATTCAGACTATAAGATCTTTTCAGTTCAGGGGGAAAATATATGTATTTCATTAAAATAGTTTGTAGGATCAGACCTTAAAGTTTGGCCTAGCTGCCGGATTTTGATCCCAGCAGAGTTGGATGAACCCTGCCAATCCTGATGGGGAATTACTTGGCAGGATCGGACGCTGATTTAACCGCACTTGTTCTAAAATCTGTGAAATATTGTTTTAAATAATATACCTTTCCTTCCTAATTGATATTTAAATAACAACAAAGAAAGAGTTCTTTTAGACATTATTTTGTTAAGAAAAACAAAATTTATGACACTGATAAAGGATATGGTCGTTAATGGATTGAGTTGCGGCATATACTTCTACTTATTTTCTATACTTTGTTTATCCTAGTGATAAAAACTTTCAGTACATTCTCATAGTGTAAAGGCTATCTATTGTTTAGTAACTTGATCACTACCTTAAAAAGATTTTATTTTATTCAATATACATTTCTTGAAAATATATTGTAACTTGGGATTATCATTACATGATCATATGCACAAACATTTTTTAAAGTATTTTTTTAACAATGCTTCATCTGTAAAAGCCATTTTGATTATCGTCAGCTAGGTTTGCTCATCATTAACAATCAAATCCCAACTAGCAGAAAAACATAAAGCTCTAACAACAAACTTCAAACAGTATGAGCCAAGAGTTTCATTGAAAAATTCACCTGCTATTGTGTCTTACCTGAAAAACAGTGCAATCAGCATAGGGGATCTCCCTGGTAAACATTTCCCACAATAAGATGCCAAAGCTGTAAACATCAGCCTTGGCTGTAACTTCCTTGGCTGCCAGCAGCTCTGGTGCCATCCATGAAGGGGCAGAGTGGATTAGCTGAGATTTGCTGACCCTCGACACTTTCATGTCTGCTTCATACCTTTTTTTTTGTGTGTGTTTTTTTTTTATAATTGCAGGATAAAAGAGGGGACAAAATGTTAAAATGATGTTATGTCTCTTTAGTTGTGTATGAAATAAATCTGTTAAAAATTTTGCAAAAGGATTTCCTTTATTAGTCCATTATCTACTTTCCTTCACTGTTTCTTATTATGACAAGATATCCTTTTTCAACAGTCAAAAAATCTATTTCAAATCCTAATGACATGATATATAAGACATACCAAAAGCTTTTATTTTAAACAAATATTGCAGATACTAGGTATGGAAAAATTCCAAACCTTTCTCTATCAAACATAAAGAAAAAACTAATCTTGACACTTAAACTGCCTATTCTCACAATAGAATATTCTGAATATGCCTATAAAAATTGATATATAAAAACATGGTACTTAACTTACTGAAATATTTATCAAGAAAAGGATTATACATTTCTGTGTTAGTCAAAATGCGCAATTTTATTTATTGAATTACAATCAAAAAATGCAGTTTAAATGCTTTAGTTATAACTTGGTTTAAAAAAAATCTTACTTCAGTTTAGAGAATCCAAAGTCAGCCACCTTTGCTCTGCTTCCATGGCTGAGCAAAACATTTCTTGGTTTCAGGTCAAGATGAAGGACTGGAGGCTGATGATCATGCAAATACAGGAGTGCAGAACTGACATCCTGGCAAATTTGGTAGAACTCAACCTGTGAGAGGCCAGGCCTGGAAAAAAATAGAATGGCTTTCATGTCTGGTTTTCTACATATTGGTTACAGTGATTTATTGATTTGAAAAGCCTAACAAATTAATTTAACCAGCTACCATGTGAGCACAATGAGCCCCTACAGTAGCTTTGCCTCATTAGTTTTATCTTAAACTCAGCAAAAAGACAAGAAAATTTTGTTAATATCAAGTCCAGAGGCGTTAATCCCTAACAGCATTTGAACTCTGCGGGGTGCCAACGTAAGGGTATAGCGATCCCACCTGAGTGCTGCTGGGCACCGACATAAGGATAGCGCTTCCACCTTATCCCAGCTCGGTGGGGCGTCCACTATTAGTGGGTGACAAGGACGACCTTGAGACATCATCTTGTCACATTAAACCTTGTCTTATTCACTTAGGACTCAATATTCGTATACTAAGAATATCAATCAATGAAAAGGTGTGGCTTTTCCAGACTTGTCTGCTCAATCAATCTTATGAGAAAGCTTTGAAATATGGTGAAGCAAAAAGGCAGACACCAAGGTGTGAAGTCTGGTTTCTTGGTATGTTTGCTTATTACAAGATTATTGTTTGATGTTACTAACCAGTGGACCGTAACTGTGGGTATTGATACGGCTGCATTGTTTGAACAGTGAGTCTTTGAGCTATTTTATGATTTGAGAACACCGCCCTTAAGATGAAGCGCTAAGGGAGCAGGGGAGATGTACGAAAATATTTTGTACCTCTGCTCAGTTTTGGGTGAAGGGGAGATGAAAACAATTTGTAGTTTGCGATTACACATCAGACAAGAGAGAGAAGATTGGCATTTACTCATTTTGGCATTTGATTTGACCAATCATCAGTATGGGGTATGGCAGCTCTTCTATATGATATGACCAATAAGCGCAAGGTCGGGTGTATGACATCTACTCTCTCTCTCTGTCTCTCTCTATATACCAATTGCCTTCAAGATAAAGGGTATCTATTTTTTCTGTCCTGGCTAATGGGCATTATGGTGTATTGATCCCTGTACAAATGTACATGAACTCACCAAGTGTCCGATCCCAAAAAACTTCCAATTTGTTCATTCTAACTATAGCAAACTTACGCGGTAATAATAAATTACATTTATTTAGCGCTTTCCATTTTCAGAATATTTTTTAAAATCTCAAAGCACTTTACAGTGGATACACTAAATACACTAAAAACGGTACCATAAAGCAACTAAACAAAAAAATAATAATTTATATACACTAAATGCACACTGAATAGATTTTTACGTTTAAAAAAAATACAAACTGCGCCTATGATTTCACACCTTTACTCAAACACCCGACAAGGCACTGAAGACTTTGCAGCCACACTCCAATATTGACACTCCTCCGTAGTAGCAAGCCCTGTACTCAGGTAACACTTTTGGCTGACCACACATGCACTACTTGATTTAATATTTGAAATACAGCTTTACAACTTTAACTAAAACTGATTTTACTATCAATATTCTATAACTGATATTCACAGAGGACCTTCTTTTGCAAAAGGTAAAAGGTCAATTTTGAAACAAAAATATTCTAAGCGCAGGGATTATCAACTTTTATCAAGACAAATGTTAAACTTTTCATATTAGTTAAGAAATAAAAAAAAGAAAGAAAAAGGACGGGAGCCTGACCATCTTCGCTTTCCTTTTTCATGTGTCCTGTGTTGTTGATTTTTTACAGAGGAACCGCTTATAGTCCAGAACGATATTGCATGCTGTGCAAAAAAAAGTGTGTCTCCTGGCATGTAGGCCCACAGCCAAAACATTCATAATTGTTCAATTAGCCTCTACGTAATAATTCTGGTCGTTATAATTGGACTGTAACAGTATGTGTGGAAAAAAGCAGGTGAAAAGGAATAAATTTTTCCAAAAAGTTACGATGGTTTCTTGAAAAGTTGCCACTCTTTGTGATTTGGTCAAAAGTTGCAAGTTGCAATCGCAATTTCCTGGGGGGACAGAATAATTCATTTTTTATTTTGATAAGAAGCATTGCCCTACTTATAACTTATATTTTCAGAACATGTTATGGCAAATTGATCTACCTGAATGAATTCCCAAGTTGTAAGTTAAAGCAACGCGTTCTTTTCATGAAAAAAAAAAAAATATATATTTAGTATCATAAATCATTTATTAAATCAGCTCTTACCTGCTCTCAGTATGCAGAAGGCTATGGAGATTCCCACAAGCCATGAACTCTAGCACCACCACAGGCAGACTGTCTGCACTACAAAAGCCGAGTAGCTCTACAACACAAGGGTGCTTCAGTTCTCGCAATAAAGATACCTGTTGGGAGCAGACATAAAATGACTATAAGGTATAAAGGAATTTTCTAATGTTGGAAGTGTAATTGTTTTTAAGGAGATGTCAAGAGGACAGAAGACTTGACCAAATGTCTTTCACTCAGTTTTCTAGTATCAAATATGATAGGAATAATAATAATAATAATAATAATAATAATAATAATAATAATAATAATAATAATAATAATAATAATAATAATAATAACAACAGATGGCATTTATATCGCGCATGAACCACCCTTTGAGACTGTCTCTAAGTGCTTCACATAATAATGTTTAAAAAAAATGAGAAAAAAAGCATACAAATACACACCAAAAAATATTTATGTTGCAGCGCTGAAAGCTTTTATACAAGTGCGTTTAAAGCATTTACTAGAGCTGAGAATGCCAAAACACAAAAAAGGATGAAATCTAGGGACCTTCTCATAAGCTGTAAAGAATGGGTTTGTTAACAGGCAGCCGTTGTAGAGGTGTAGAACAGGGCTTATGTGCTCACGTTTTTTTGTTGTTCTCATAATAAGCTTTGCTATGTTATTTTGAACCATTTGTAGGCGATTAATTGTGTCCTTGGTGAGAGTTGCCAGTAAAACGTTACAGTAATCAAGTTCACATAATATCAAAGATGTAACAAGGGTCTTGATTACATTCTTATTCAAACGACTCTGTATACTGGTGATTTTCCTAATTTGAAGTGCAACTTCTTACAAAGGCCAGTAACATATGATGACATAGACATAATTATATTTCTCAATAAGAAACCCCAAGGTTTTTTTACTCTCTTGTTGCTACTTATCATATGGCTATCGATGTTGATAGTTGTTCAAGGCACATATCCAACTTTGATTGCCATCAGTGTAATTTCAGTTTTGTCATGGTTAAGTTTTAATCTATTGCTATTCATTCCAAGTTTTACACTATAAACACAAACAGGTGTTGTAGTGACTAAAGACTGTAAATCTTCTATTTAGCATGTTTAATTTAACTGAGTATCATCAGCATAGAGATTGAATCTTAGTGAGTGTTTTCCTATTATAATGATAAGAGGCTAAGTGTACAATGTAAAAAGTACTGGTCCAAGGACAGAGCCTCATGGGATGCTGAATTGAATAAGAATGTAATCAGAGTTAGATCTATCAATCTTAACTGACTGATATCCATTACGTAAATAAAGCTGCAAACAGGTCAAAAAGTGTTGAAAGACACACCTTGTTTTCGTCTAAAAAATCTAATATATCAGATGTAACATTTACAAGAGCCATTTCAGTGCTGTGAAAAGCTTTGCACGCCAACTGAAAAACTATTTCTAAATTATTTGTCTTGAGATGTTTGAATAGCTGATACAAGACAATTCTTTCCAGAATTTTTAATGAGAATTTTAGATTAGATACAGATCTAAAATTGCTTATAAGATTTTCGCCACTAAGGGTTTGATATTTGCTAACTTATGACCCTCAGGGACAGTACCTGTGGCAAGTGAGTCATGTATAACATTAGTAATATAGGGGATTAGAAGTTCAGAACAGTCTAAGAGTAAAGAGGTTGGCAATGCGTCTAGAGCACATGTTGTTGGTGCAAATTTTTTCACGTGTCCACTTTCTGTCTCATTGTCAAATTTCATAGAAAACCGTGCCTGTGAATGGTTAATGATAACTGGTAATGATTGCTGTTTAAATCATTCTGAATCTTGTGGCAATTCATATACATGTCATTTCCATTTGTCTGTTACCTATCACAGATAATATATAACAATCAGGGTTTTTATGTCATATCTATATGTGCTGAACATTTTCTGGCAAATGAAATTTTTTGCTATTATAGTTTAAATACTCAGATGTAACAACTTCAATGATAGAAAAGAGATATTGAAAGAATATAGACTGTTTTCATTGAATTGGCATTTAACAGAAAAATTACTTTATTAATAATTTATACTGTGATAAAAAGCATTCAGTCCACTGTATGAGGTTGTAAAAACTATAACTCTAATATTTCTAGAACCAGAAATAATATCATTTATTCAAAGTGAGTAGTTCCATGTGTGCTCAAGCTCTAGCTTAAAGCTGATACTAACAACTTAAGCCTTAAACCCCTTGCAAATTAATAATTTCTTCTTTTTTTTTATTGGTTTGTTTTGTTTTGTTTTTGAAAGGCAAGTGGGAAGAATGTAACCCTTGAGTAAAAACTTTACTTTGACTTGGTTCAAACTTCATTTAGAGAAACAGAATAATTTACTGGGTGTTGTGAATTTATCAAGTCAATTAAGAAGACTCCCTGCATTCCTCTTTTAAATAAGATGGCTAAAAGGGATGAAACTGAGAAAGATACCTTTATAGATATTATAAACAAATATCAAAAGCGTAAACTTACCTCTGCTTTAAAATAGTTTTTATCCTTTGATAGAAGTGGGGCTTTCAGTCTCTTGATGGCGACTTCAGAACCTTTGAAAGTTCCTTTAAACACCTGAGAAAATCTTCCTTCGCCACAAAGATCTACTCAAAGAAAAAATAACAACAACAATAACAAAAAGGTTTGTGATAGATTCCAAACTTCAGTCTATATATAATTTTCCTTTTAAAAGCATACGGGTTTCTACCAAAATATTTTTTTTTACAAAGCTTCAACTAAAAAAAAAAAGTGAAACTAGATTATAATTTTCAAATGAAACTTGAAAAAAAAATCCTCATCGAACTATGCTCATATAGAAATTTCAGTTTCACAACTGTGTGGTTACTGTCTACAAAATAATAATAAAATAACTTACCATCTTCATTGTAAGAGATATCCTCTTTGTTCAAACCCAAGCATTTGAATGCCTCTTTGTGATAGTTAACACCCAGCTCAGGTGGTCTGGTTTTAAAAGGAAATCAACTTTTATTTTCATGTTTAAATTATACCTTAGATATCTAAAGATTTTCATGTTTGAAAGGAAAACAATAATATGATTTCTTATAATAAGATACATGTCTCAAAAGAAAAAGGTGAGTCAATATCTTGCAAAAACTTTTTTTTGTGGCTTTAGACTTTTTAAACTTGCACAGATGGGTCTCAGTTTTTATTTGTTCTTTGCTTGGCAAATTAGCTGACTGGCACACATGAGAGAAGAATGTTAGATATGTGTGAAGGAAAAGCAAACTACATTTTATTAAAAGAGATGTTCAATTAGAAACTGAAAAGGAAAAAAAAACTACGAAATAGAAAGTCCCTGCCTTTTTCTCATTTCAAATTAAATAAAAGATATTTTTTACCTTGCAACAGGCTGGAAGTTGAAACTTCCCTTCTTTGCTCCATAGTAATGTCCTTTTCCTTGTTTTATTGTAGTGGTTGTTTTACCAACACCAGTGTCTGAAATACTTTTAAATTTTGCATCTACAGCATAAGATGTTGATGAATTTGAAAACTCCAAAGGAATTAGCTCATTTGATGAACTCACTTTCTGCATCTCTGCAGAAGTTTCTGAACCCGTAACGCCTTCACTAATTATAGTGTTGAGCTCAAAGGCATTTATTTTATCTGGATGAGCAGATTCCTCTGTGTATTCTCTGGTTTCGTGTGTTTGACATATTTTCCTCATTCTTTGCACATCAATTTCATCTTTGCTCTGTGGAGAAGTTTTTTTGTCTTTCCTTGATTACCGAAGAGTATCTTGCTCTGCAAAGGATCTGGCATTAAATGCTCAGGCAATACATCTTTTGTATCCGAATTTTCTCCTGTCAGTTGCTCCTCCAAGCAGCTAAGTCTTGTCTGTAGTTCTCTTACAGTTCCTAAGGTCACATTAAGGCCATGGCTGGGAGATTTTGTCCTTGATCGTGATTTACGAAATCTAGAGGTGAGATCAGGAGTGGCACCATGGCTTGGAAGGTCTTGCAGCTGAAGTATAAATTCAAAGAATAAAAAAGAAGAAATTTCAATGTTATGTATATTGGTAACGAAATGACAATTCAAGAATGCTTTAACAAATTTTAAATACATATTTTCAGAACTTTTTTGTTTATTCTCTTTTATATTATTTTTAAATTACTGCATTTAAAAGAAAAGCATTATTATTGTTAAGATACTCTGTAGAAAATTGTGTTATTAACTCATAAACTGCCCTTTGTTTATGTTTTTTACAATTTTTTATAAAAAAAAAAGTCCTCCTCGTAACTGCAGTTTTTCCATATTCTTATACATGATATTTTTTACAAAAGCCCCTACAGTCATAACACAAGACAAGAAAAAGATTTAGATACTCACCGCTGAAATTATATTTTCTATTTCATCAACTGTGTCTTTATTAACATGTTTGGAAGAGGCATCTTTATATGTTGAGAGTCCTTTATGGAAAAGAAAGTACAGTACTCATGATTTACCAACGATTTAGCTTATTTCAATTTAAGACATATCTTATTTAGTTCAGTTGGTGTAGAAGCCAGTTTCTAATCAAGCTGTCGCTAATTAAAATCCTGAAAGATTGACTTGTTCTAGTTGAGTCTGTGTCAGTATAATGTGACCAGCTCAGACAGAAGTCCCAGTATTCTAACCCTTTATCTGTATGACAGCATGTAAAAAGAACTGCCAGACATCAATAATTTGCAGACCACAGACATTAGGATAATATCAAACAAAAACTAAAACATATTAGAATTATTAAAGGCTGCATTTGTACATTTTTAATTGACTTATTAAAAAAAAATACAAACTATATAATTCAAAATGATTTTTTAAATTAACTTTGTGGTTACTTAATTGTTAAGGTCAGGATTTCAAACTATTTATCATAATGTGAGTACTTTGCCATTGATATCAGAGACTGTGGCGTATTTGCTCTATCATTTTCCTTTTATGTGGTAATAAAAGTAGTATTTTATTGGGAGATAGTCAAGAAATATTGTTGTAATTTTTACTTAAGATATATTTGCAAATCCCTCCACAGCAACAAAGGAAAACCTAAGAAACTTACTGTTATTCACACGCCTGGTATGCAATCCGCGACCAGTTAAACCCCCTTCCAAGTCAGATGAAAACTGAGCAGACTTAGGGGAAAAAATAGATAATGATTCTTTTTGCATGAATTATTTACATGTATTAGTTTGTAGTCTATGAAGAGTAAACAAAGAAATCCATATACTAGATCATTTTAAAAATAAGTAAATACAGCAGCACAAAATTATGGATCGTTGGAAAATGTGTAATTGATAACAAAACAAGTTGTTCACCCTAGCCTTTTGTTTAAACAAAAAAAGACTAATTTAAACAAATATTTAGAGCTACTTACATAAATTTGGAATGCACTGACTTAGCCGTTAAATCTTAACTTTATTGAATACCTTTTGTGCCTCTCTTTTGTCTATAAATGAAGATGATCTTAGAAGGCTTGGGCGCTGTAGCACTGGACCTGATCCTGAATCTTTGTTTCTCCCAGAGCTGGATGACCTGCGCTGCAAATGTTTAGCTGCCATTTCATCTCTTCTCTGCAAGAATTTTTTTTTTTAATATAAGAAACAGAACTGTGATAATTAATACTACCACTACTACTACTACTACTAATACTACTACTACTACTACTACTACTACTACTACTACTACTACTTCATAACAAATGTTATGAAAAGAATAAGACATAAAGGCATTTGTAAGTGTAGACATGCTTAACTTGCCATTTTCTGTTGCAAAACGGACTCCTCCTTTGCTGCTTCCATCAACTGAAGTTTCTTTTGCTTCTCTGAGGCACGGTGAGATGCTGATGCAACTCCTTAAGTAAAACATGAAATTTAAATGCTACATGAAAATTTAGTCACATCATATTACAACATATAGTGCACATTAAAAAAACAACAACTAATACTCATCACAAGATCTAGTTTTTATATGGCACAATCCTAGCCAACATCAATCTCTCTTACATTGATATAATGAAAAGTATAATGTAGTCAATATAATAAATGTAAAGAAATCTATTTTATACAAACACATCAAGCAGTAAGTATAATTAATAGTTTTAAAATAAAGAGGACAGCTAAGGCAACAAAAGATTATAAACAAAATATCAAATAATCTATTTTCTCCAATGTCCCTTAAAAAAACAACAACAACAACAAAAAACAATAGCCTTTAATGTTTGATTACAAAGTTATCTTAACTCAAATATTGTTCCATTTTCTCTTTATATCTAACCTGTATCCGCCACTCGGCCACTGACAGGAGGTTTCTTTGTCAGTTTGGATCCAGCTTCTTTTTTCTTAAGGCTGGCATTATTTTTTCTGGAGCGTTTTCCAGATGAAGGTCTCTCTTTAACTTGTGCAGTCTCAACATTGTTGTCATCCAAATCATCCTCAACAGGTGCTCTATCATGAACACTTACATAGTCCGTGGGTTCATGGCTTTCTTCCCAGCAAAGTCTGACAGATGAGGAGGTTCCTTCATGTCCGTGATTTGATGCACTGGTTGCCATCGATACATCTGTCTCTCCTGTCAAATTTGACTTGCTTCTCTTAGACTTGGAAAAATCACCAGATAAATTGTCTTTTGCAGGTTTATGGAAGGAATTGCCCAAAGATTTTTGTGAATTGATTGCTGCCTCAAGATCTAAATTTTCTTCCGAAGAACGGCCAGGTTTTGAAGCTTCGGACTTGTTGTCTGCAGATGTGAACTCTCTGGAATGCTTGATGACTGCTGGTTGTGCCACCTCCTCTGAACGGTGCAGGTTTTTAGATTGCGTGAAAGGAAAAAGCACTGTGCTATCTGCTTGAAAAGAAAGTTGATCCCATTTATTATTTAACTGACTTGTGGTACTTGTACTGTTGGGGAAACTGGTCTTTTCATTCCCCTGGCTGACTTTATTCACATTATAATCTCTAGCGTTGTCTCGATTTAGGATGTGCACGCCTTTCATGATTTTCATGATGGGCCCTAGAGCCTGGATGCCCATCTCCCTCAAGGATTCGGGTGTCAGTAGCGGCACGCTGGACATGTCCATTTGATGCTTAGCAAACAGTGACACATATTGGTCTGCTGATTGGAGGTCAAGGCCATCAAGCCATTTTTTCACATGACGATCACATACAGGCTCTTGGCTTTCCTCAGCAACATCTGAGAGGTTAAAGAAATGAAGACCATAATCATTATGAATTATAAAAGGGAAATAATGCATTTGCACTTGCCCTGGCCTATTAACATTTACTGCAGTCGGTTCGATTCAATCTGTTCTGTGAAGTTGGTACACATTTATTGGTAATGTTTAAAAAAAAACTTGTTTATTTGACCTATGACTAATGTGATGATTGCATTTTTTGTCTCAGGTAACACTGAAGAATATGGAGAAAAGCAGGATGATAATGTTAATTGAGCTTGATGAGAAAAAAAAGGTTTTGTTGTCATAAAAAATATCTTTTTATTTAAAAAAAAAATTGGTAGGAAATTCAAAGCTGTTTCAATTTAATACTTGGATACTCTTTTTGTTTTGATTTACATATACACAAATAGTTTAAAAATTGTTTAAAAACTATTCTCATCATCTATAACTTAGAACTTATGATTGCAATTAATTCAAACAATTTTTTTTTTACAAAGCAAATAATGATTTTTGCAATAGTCAAAGTATTGACCTTCATTCAAACATTTACAAGTTATTCCATCTGCTGAATCATATTTTGATTGTTGAATAGAACATTCCCTTTGTTAAATAACGCTACCTTATACTTACCCTGGTTCTCAGTTGGAATTCTAGTAGATAGCCGTGTGTTTCTGTCTTTCCTTGAAGTACTGTGGTTATCATCAGGAAGTTTGTACTCTTTTATAGACTTCATTGCATTTGTTGTCAGAGTTTTAATTTCACCATCTCTCTGGGATATAATGTCAGCTGTCTGTTTATGTAGGGATGATGTCAAGTCTAGTCCTTGAAACATTATTTCATCTCCAACCTTTTTAGTTTCACCATATAAGCCAGATAGAAGGTTTGCTTTACTGCTCTGGGTGCGGGAAAGAGGCCTTTCAACTTCAGAATCCTTCCCTTCAGAACGTTTAGCCTTGTCCATAGTAAACAGTATATCATCATTTGAAGACTTCTCTTTTCTTGCTGACGGTGAAGACCTAAAAAGCTTTGTGTTTTTGTCTTTGATTTCTCTTGAGCCTGTGTGCGATGATTTACAATGGTGCTGAGAGCTCATAATTTTACTGCTGTTTTCATGCCTGTTTGATATGTTTACATTTCCCAGGGAAGAACTTTCAGCTCTTGACTGGTGAGCATATTTGTCACTTTCTCTTACTGTCTGATAACACCTCTCCCAGTCATTAGGTAAGATTGTTTTCTTTTCGACACCTTTCTTTTTAGTAGCTTCTGATGAATCCTTTGTTTTTTTAGAACTTGCTGAAAGCTTGGGATTTCTTAAAATGACATTCACACTTGCTTTTGTTAAAATTTTGCTTTTAAGGCTCTCTAATTCAGTAGATCTTAAATCACTGGGAGTTGTGTGATGAGTTCCTACAAAGCTGTCTTTTATTTCCTCCTTGGCATTAGATACAACAGAAACATTAGAAATATCATGTGCACTATTGATCAATCTTGCAATATTTTCAATAGATGGTTCAAGGCCTTGGAAGTCTTTTTCCTCATATGTGTTGTGAACCTGTTTGAAACAGAGAGATGACAAGGTAAACGAAAAAAATAAAGAAGTGAAAGGTTTATCGAAAATAGCCAATGTGAATGTTCCAGTCCTGCAAAATAAATGATCCACACTGTTATTGAACAGGTGTAATACTGACTAGCAAAACTTGTTTAACATCCTTCTTAAAAATAATTTTTTAAAAATCAAATGAAAAAGCTATGAACCAATGACAATATCATAGCTTGAAAGAAAATCAATAAAAAAGGAAACCCACTAATATGCCTACCACATAGGACTTAAACATAGGCCTAATTGACAAGCTTTGCATTAAAAAATTATTACATTACAGCAGGCAGTAATTTTATTGATGACACTCACATTTTCTTTCTTCACACATATTGTTTCCTTTCCCGTTTTCTTTGTCTTGTGCGATACCCTGCTCGACTTTTGCTTTGTTTTGTCCCTGGTAGATACTCTGCCTGATGATGGTCTTTGCTGACCAGAAGAGTCAGTTAATAGATCTTGAGCTGATCTAAATGTTGTCAACTTTCCCTCAGCTCCATACTCCCATCTAGATCCTTTGATTTCTTGTCTATATAAAAAAAAACATTTATTAATCAGTGTGTTTTCAAAGCGCATCAAACAGAAATTGTACATTCACTGCAACTTAAACAGTTTCTATTTTTTGGTAAATTAAATGGTATATAACATTGATAATCCACAAACTGTTCTATTGTTTTCATGCTGTCCACAAAAACTAGAAGGTATAAGTTCAATTCATATTCAATTACATCAAAATATTCTAGGCCTGAGCCAGGCTCCTGTTAATGTAAGCTATGTATATAACTATATTTTCAAGATATTAACTCTCTCTATAAAAATTTCATACAGATGAGCAGGGGTTTAGAGAAATGCAGAAAAAATAGAGTCAGACAAGTTAATCTTTACCTGATCAGGCCCCCTATACTATTCTCATCTTCCACATGGTGCCTAGTATGCAAAGCCAGGGCATTTTCTAGGTTTTCAATATCTTTGCGTAGTTTTTCACTTTCAGCTAAAACCTCCTCTCTGGGTTAAGAAAAAATTTAAACATTTTATGTACGGCAAAAATAAACACAAAAAAGTTCATCATCATATTGATTAAATGTCACAATAAACAATTGATATTGAATTGCGTAGGTTAGAAACACATGAAGGCAAAGCTAACACTTTATCATCTGACTGTGCCTCTGGTGAGAAAAAGATATTCTCTCTCTTTCAATGATATTTCTTCTACAACAAAAGGGCATCTAAGTTTATTATTTTTTGACATTGCATAATCTGAAAGATACTTTTACATTTTCACATAAATGCTACACAGCAAAGTTATTTTCATTTTTATACAAACGGTAGTCATATAATTATAAAATAAACACACATTTTCAAATATTGTAAAGTGCAACTTGTTGAAAATAAAAAAAAAAGTACTCACTTTTTGTCACGATATGGTCTTTTTCTGTAAGACATGTTTTCGAGCTTTCAAGAAAACAAGTAAAATTTCAAAATGGGAATTTCTGGTAAGAAAAATAAAAATAATTTTTCAAACATAAGTTGAAGTTATGTGGTTACAAGTGAATGGTTATCAATATAAAAAGGCCCAAATACTAACCAAGCAGTGGAAAAGGTTATAATCAAAATAAAAACTGATCCTGCATTAGAATTTTTTTAAAATTATGCCATAATATGCTCTCTCATTGACTTGTA
The DNA here is from genome assembly GCA_003991915.1 of Elysia chlorotica. Taxonomy (NCBI): domain Eukaryota; kingdom Metazoa; phylum Mollusca; class Gastropoda; family Plakobranchidae; genus Elysia; species Elysia chlorotica. The sequence continues at coordinate 137,582 of RQTK01000592.1, read as the reverse complement.
ACAATTCTGTTAAAAAAAAAATTCTTGCCTCACTACATTGTGTTTGGAAGGTCCACTACCAGTGGCAGTTACCTCGGCACTCCCGTGCCCAGTTGGAAGGTGTTAAATCAGTGAACTAGCCGCAAGCGGAACCAGTAGTTCTTTCATAGCGAGGCAGTGAACTAGTGTATCACGCGTTAATGGGTTAACATTTCCTATGACTCAATAAAGATTATTTATAGTGGCAAATGAAATTATTGAGATACTCCATTGGAGAAAAAACCTATTACTTTCAGCATAGGTCTATGTAATATTGTCTTTCCGTTCATTTCCCTTTTTATGCTTTTTTTTGGATTTTTCTTAATTCTCAGACACACAAGAAAGGCTACTCCTCACATGGGCGCCATATTCAATGTCAGATGCAAGATAAATAGCATGTAAACAGAATCTGGACTGCAATGGCCAAGGAGTACCACCACACATGTTTTTGTTCTATAACTAAATCTGAGGTAATACATTTCTGATTCAATCCTTTAATAAAAAACAAACAAAAAAAACAACAAAAAAAAAACAAACCATACCTTGATTCTAGATTAGAGACCTGGTCTCTCAATCTAATGGCATTAGTCGCTACAAATCTAAGTAATAGTCAGGTCCTGAAATGCATACACATCTAGAAGTAGTCTAAATAACTATACACACCCCAGATCTAGATCTTAGAAATGCAGTGTTGTATAATAAAGGGCCTATAATTTATTTAGCGATATAAATCTAGATTAGATCTAGGTTTTGTTAATTTCAAGTCTTTGTACACCTAGTCAAATGTCATACGACAGCACACACAATTGTTATATTCACTAAGGAAACATAAAATTGTGAAGTCAAAGGCGTCATTAGAAACAAGAATGTTCATGATTAGTCCTCCCCATAACTCTTCTGGTGAGAAAATGCAATAAGGCGGGTTTCTGAGTAGGTGGTAGCGACCCCTCCTGTCTCCAAAGTTGACGACATTATTGTAGCAATTTTGGCCTGCTGATAATAAACATTCCCCACTATCTTTTCAACGTAGGCTACTCACACCAATTTACATAGTTAACGGTGCTCTTTATGTTGCCCCCCCCCTTTTTTTTAGTTGCTCCCCTGCCTTGTCGTCATAGGTTCTACATACTTCGGCAAAATCATGGAAGGGACATTGCTCTTAAAATAATGCCCTCTTTTCTCAATTTTAAATTGTTAAAACCAGGATTTGTTTCTGAAGTTGTTGTATTCGTAGACAAAGCTAAAAGTAGGATAGCGCTGAGACGCGTGATACAGTGCGCCTGTTCATTAAACAATTAAAAATGGGATGTGTCTATAGGAACTATAAAATATATAGTGTTTGTGCCTCTTACATGTTTTGTACAAATTTTGTATACACACTGTAATGTTTGGAGCTAATTTTGTTATACGCAATATATTTCAGTGTTTTTGTTCATGTCAAATAATTTTGTCTAACGTCAAATTAATATAGTTAAGCTTTGTCCTACTTTAACGTTTCCTGTGCCCGAAAGAAATATAATTTACCGGGTACTGTTTTAAATTGCGATAGACAGTGTTAATAATCATTATTTAAATAGAGAATCTATGCTTTATTGTGCGTATAGCACAATTTGGACAAAAACACTGTAGTGAGTATAGAATCAGCCTAAAAAACGACTCTACCGATCCCAACTTTTCCATGTTAGCTGAGTCGCCAATAACCGTTAAGAAACTAAATTCCAACCGAGCTCCAAAATGCTGGATGCAGTCGTGAGGTTTTAGTAGGCGAGCTCCATCAGGACTCGGCAATATAATGCTTTCTTAGTTGAAATAAGATGCTTTAATCTTTTGCCGGAGAGAGACTGATCCCTAGGTTTCAAGAAAGACCGTGCAAGCGATGATACACTAAAGTAGTACATTACAGACCCAGGACAGGTGAGCAAGGTAGCTAGTGCAGGTTTTGAACCCGAGCCTTTTTCTTCAGAGACCGACGCATTGCCAGTGGGCCCCACTTCCCTTATCTAAATGCCGATTAAAATTACCCTCCACTCTTTTCATTGAGTCGGTTGTTTTGTTTTTGTTTATTTAATTCATTTTACCTGTGGAGTGATCGGCTGGTTTAGAAGAATAATGATTCGAATAATTATGCCTCTGCTATCTAATGGTTCTTTACTTTTTTGGCGGGGTTTCATAAACACAATGGTTAAAAGACTGTCTTGGTACAGAACATGTTTATTCTGTGCCTGCTACATTTTTCCCACTCCAGACAACGAAGCATAATAAACCAATAAGAATCAAGTCATATAGACTTCGAGGTTTTTTGTTTTGTTTGATTTTTGTTTAGCGAGCAAAAACAAACAGAAGAAACCTGCCCTTGCTGTTTTTAACCATCAGTACACGTTAAAAAAGTAAATCTATTTCGTTTTATATTAAAAGGTGTCCTTCCCTGGGTGTAAGTTCGCATAAAGATTTAAATCACTCATTTTGTTAGTACTATTCATTAGTGGGTTGTTTCTTTCCAGGGATTCTTTTAAAACAAAAATTGTACACCCAATGGGAGGACCAAAAAAGTTAAGAGTCCTTATGTAAAATTTTCTGTGCTCTTTCTGTTCTGTACTTGTAATTTGTAACTCTTTCTTTCACTTATCCCCCCAACGTCTCTTTCACCCTTGGAAAAAAAAGGTAATAAAAATAATGTATTTCCTATAGATACATTTAATATGGTTGCACAACAAGGAAATGCTCTTTCACTAAACGTTACTAGGAAAGATTTCACAATAGCTATGTTTTTTAAGAGGGCTTTAACTCTCTTTTAGGTCTTTGTTAGCCTATAAAATGAACTGTTCCCAAAATGTGTAATGCTTAAAAATGTCATAAATATTTTTTAAAGCCTTTGTGTGATAGTCTTATCAAGCCAATACAAGAAAAAAAACTTTATGTTTCGCTAGCAACAAATGAAATGTTCCCAATGATGAAGAAAAAAATGCTTGAGCACATAATTATAGGAAAATACTCAAAATGATTCTGACTCCAGGAAGAAACTCTTCCCTCAAGTGGCACAAATCTGTGAAACCACATTCCCTTTGTTGTTGTTTTTTTCAAATTTAAATGGTTAACCAAAAAAAAAAACAAACTAAGAGGAAAGACATCCTTTTTAAAAATCTGTGTATTTATTGTAGTAGATATATTTACATAAATCATTGGGGTAAGAGGCAAACAAACAAAGATTAACAATGGCAATAGTTCAAAGGGTTTAACATGCTGCAAAACTATTCTTCCTGGATTGACAAAAACTCGAAGCACAAAAAATTGATTAGCAGCTTGGTTGCCATGGCAACATCAAAACAATTTTAGCAGTTCGGAATACAATACAACATCAGCTTTATAAGTATTTTGTGAAAGGAAAGTGTTTTTTTTTTATTTCGAGGAAAAATATTGAGGGAAGATCAAGAAATTGTTATACTGTGTATCCATTTCCATTATGAGTTACATATAATAATAATTAAGAAAAAAAAAACACAAAGAAAAACCACACAAACTAATGTGAATACTGTGGTGACAACAAAGGCACTCCCTTAAAAAAAAAAATTACTGTAATATATGCAATAGACATATTTGCCATATAAAAAAAAAGTCAAATATGACAATGTATTGTTGACTGTTATACTTTCACTCCACCCTTAATAGGTATTGTCCCAACGGCTAGGTCTGCTTATCAATATAAAAAAGGAATTTGTTATGCAACGGTGGACTAACAATGCAGATAAAAAAAAAAAACCCAAAAAATAGTATCCTGGTTCTAGCTTCAGTATTTCCACTGTCACAATGATCAATTGTAATATAATATAAACTAAATAAAACTGCTGCAAAAGATATCTATATTTACCCACAAAAAAAAGCCAGTCCACAAATTTAAAAACTCATTCACTATTACTAAAACTGATAAGGGAGGTAAAATGTAAGCAAATTATACATTTTTAACTATAAAAAAGAAGAGAAAAAGAATATTGAGAAAATCTATAAAAATCAATTACATTATATTTTTTACATTAATAAAATGAACAAGGTAAATTATACTTGTAAAAATTCAACAAAAACTAATATAGCTGTAACATATCGAGGTAAAATAGGTCTTTTACATAACTATATATTTATCCAAAAGACAAATTTCCCTTCATTCTCTTTTACACATTTATTTTATGGGCAGATCTAGATGGCTCACTTTACAAGTCATGTTCCACAGTTTTGTTTTGCCAAGACATGTAGCATATCACATAAGATCATCATAGGCTGCAAAGTTCTATGGTTCAATGCCTATCCTTGTCAGGTTAAGCATCTCTCACTGCATATAGACATATAAAACATATAATATTACTTTTATCTTTCAATAACATATTTACAAATCCATGGTACAGTTTTGTCCAAACTTCTTGGTTTACAACCAATAAGGTCACCTAGGACATATGCTTGTTAAAGCTATGCCTACAAATTCTTAGCATTACTTTACAAATAAAAAATCACTTCACTCTTTTCAAAAGAGAATTATATTGTAAGAAAGAAAACACTGACACTGTATGCATAAACAGAGAATTGGGGTTTCTATCTTTTTCAGAATGTTACCAGGTCATGTTTCTTACATTACAAAAATACTAAATCAATAATATAAGCATCAATAAAAGTAATTTTCTAAAACTGCATTTTCGGTATAAAATTTTTGAAGTTAAAAAAAATTCTACGTTGTTACTATGACAGATCTTAGTGGGAACTCGTTTATCTACTGTAAATTCCTTCAGAACTATGTGTATACCATAATTTTGTAATAAAATTCCTGAATAAATCAATTGGTTGAGAAGCACTTATTGGTTAAAACTGCAAAAAAATATGCAACCATGCTTAATGATACAAAGATCATGGTAGTTATTACCTACAAGCAAAATAAATGACTAGTGGTAGCACAACAACAAAGCCTCTAGTCAGAATAATAAGCAAAGCCCTATCACATCATACAGTTGTCTTTTATTATACAGTAAATCTGTATAGATAGGGATCTTGAATAGAGCTTTACATGAAGATAACACAGTAGGAAGGTAGGAATGGGAATCACAAAAAAGGTACAGATTCAAGTCTGACCTGTTATTGACAGTGCTGTAATCTCAGCTAAAAGCTGTACAAACAAGTGAGGAATTTTCAACACCAGTAGCTCCAAATAATATTTTTCACTGACAAATAGTTTATATAATTATACAAACTAAAATGTACATGCGCAAACTAGATTTATATACAGAAAAAAAAGAAAGAAATTTTAAGCTTACTAGCCTTCGAGGATTTGGTATCTTTTCTGTGAAAATCCTTCCTATTTATTCTGATAGTTTGAGCAATATTAGTCATTCCCTGAAGTAAGTTAACATAGTGCTTGCATTGTAATATAACTACACAACTGATTCTTTTGCCTACCTTTTCTGTCCATGATAAAGAGAATGGCCATAAAGGATAAGCTTTAAATTTCAAAATTTGGGAATTAAGTATAATTTGATATATCATTTGGGAATAAAGTATAACTTGATATAAAATTAGCTTATTCGTGCTATTTATTTACTTTTATCTACAAAAGAGCTTACAGAGTGGTACATAGGTATGTGTAATGAAAAGTCAATACAAAAACAGCAACTCAATTTCCTCTGCAAGTTTAGAAATCAAAAGTTATTTGGACCTGAATATTTGGTAGGAAAACAGTTAATTAATAATAAACAGAACGTTTTCCTCTAAAATTTAATTCCCTTCATGTCAAGTCTTTGTTGAAATAAAGAGAAAGACAATCTCACTCAACACCAACAAACCCATGTCCAATAACATTTTAATTTATGACTACCTGCATCTGGACCTCAGCTACCATTCATTTCTTTAAGATGAGAAAAAAGTTTTGTTTCAATAAATATGGGAAGAATACCATATAAAATGGGCAGACTTTAAATTGGCAAACAATTTGCGCTAAACCGACTTCATCGCACACTTCCCAGTGCGCATTCATTTCTTTAAGATGAGAAAAAAGTTTTGTTTTTGAATACCATATTACCCCCCTCCACCGCCCCGGTGACATAAGGTTTGTTTTGCGTGTAAATTCAAAGTTTAACTGAAAGTCAAAGTGAACATTAAAAATGGGGTGCTTCTTTTTTCTTGTTCAATGCACCATGAATTCATAGTGTTAAAAAAATATACGCCTTTGGAAGTCATGACAATTGAAATAAAAGTAACAACACAGTATATTGCACATTTTCCATCAGTTTGAAAGTTTCTGGGAAGATAAAGCTTTGGAAGACATATAAAATGTATATATCAACAGCTACCGAATACAAGTAATATTTTTCTGCTCCATGTGCTTGCCTTCTTATGGCTTACAGCTGGGAAGGATATATAAAAATATTTCTTTACAACTAGGACCACACGGGCAGAAACTGGGCTTCAAAGTTCATTAAAGTTAAAGAAATGCCAATGACAAAAACAACAACATTAAGAACAATAAAATGATGTTTGGAAAATTGATTGCAAGTTATCCCTCTTGCACTTTTTGTTCTTCACAAACCATGCTGGTCAACAATGAGCAATTATTGCAATTCCAAGAAAGCTGATTGTCAAGGTGACAATTTCATTCTAAATGATGATTATTATAACAAGTATTATCCCACGTAACAAATGAGACAAGCACAGCAATGCAGTATACCATGCTATTTCAGCACTATGTTAGCTGCAATCAAAATTTTCACACACCTCAAGAGGTCCAATATGTTATAGGTTTATCAAATTCTTTCAGAATATTATTTATAATTACATATTCACAGTAATACTTATATTCAAGATTTATGTATATTCGATATATACAAATTTATATAATTATATATATACAAATTCATAAATTGTATTAAAAACGCAAATCTTTTAAGCTAAAACAATGGGGATGGTACATGTATACATGGAAGATATCACAATATAAAGCCAAGACAAAATCATGGAAATCAGAGGAAAATGGGAAGAGCAAAGGGAAAATTCAATGCTGTCAAATAAACATCTTTATGCCGTCAATGGTCATATTAGTTTGTATAAAATGCATTTTAACACAAATTTAGAAATTAGGATAACTTCGAACCAAAAATTCATATACCTTATTGATGGACTGAACTTAACAGAAACAAATACCAACCTCAAGGCCAGACTTGAATACAAAGTAAAGCAAGGGACAACTGCACTTGGGTTTTTCTTTTTAAGCAAAGAATAGGCAAACTCCAACTTTAAAACAAAAAATGTATCAGTAATTTTTTTAAATCAATATGCTAAGAATTTACTTTCCATTTAATGTAATACCTGAGCAAGCAATGGATGAACAGCTAATGTTGGAAGTTTGAAATTAATATTTTCGTGGATGCAAAAATTAGAAGCAAAGAATAACTCGTGAGAAAAAAAAAGGTCTACAGAAAGAATATACATGCTGAAATTTCTTACTATTGAGTTTCCTTCTTCTTAGATGTCTACAGAGCTTCGGTGAGCTCACAGAAAAAGTTTGAACGTTAATAATATGTACTTATTTTTTACCTCTTTAACACATCAGTTTCTGTGAAAAAACAATTTCCTAACAAGAGTTACAGAAACAAGTAAGTGAAGCAATTCACAAAGGAGATAACCCATATGAATCATACAGATTTGACGAAGCCAAGAAAACAATAAAAACATGTATTTAAATACTGTATAATTCAACAGTTAAATTTGATATCCCCTTTGCCATTTTAAAATATATTTATAAAATTTGAATTTCCGAATTGTCTCAATAATCAATCTAATTTTTTTATAAAGTCTGTCTGTAAAAAAAAAAAACTGATGACAAAATCAGAATTTCAACATGAAACTAATAAAAAGTGGGGTTATGTCCAACCTTACAACTTTTTCTTATGTTTCCTCAAATGTTTACCTCCCTGCTAGTCATATTTCATTCTTACACTGTAAGAAATGAATTTAAAAAAAACCTTGAGTACAAAGTGCATCATCTAAGTAAAGTAATAAGGCACTTGAGAAACAACATGTTAGCGATGATCAATCCCATCTTATCAAAAATGTTCTTCTAAATACAAGAATCTAAATTAAAACAGAAAAAAAATTTCTGCAATCCTAGTAGGTAGAATGTAAACCATTAAAACATTTAAATGTATTTATATCTTTTTTTTTTTAAACAATACAATAAGCTTTTGAGCACTGATAAATGCACTGTCACATTAAAACTGCTAAAAATATCACATTCTCAGCTCCTTACAAGTTTTAAGAAATGAAGCACAGGTTTACTTCAATTTTTTTTCCATATTCATACTGTTCTACCTTAACTCTTATGACTCATTTTAAGACAAATGTGTTAGCATAAAGAATATGTATCACTACTTTTTTCATTAAATCATATAGATTCCAAGAAAAACAACAAGTTAGGCAATGCAATAGTTTTCTGTTCTTTTTCTCTGTATAACTTTTGCAAACAAAAAAAAAAAAATTATGTTTCCACAAACTTTCTTCATTTTCAAGTTTCAATAAGTAACTCAAGAACAAAATCAATTTAATTGAAGTGTTTTCCAAGAAACAAAGATCCCTGATAAGTCATATTGTGCTGGTCAGTCACTTAATTTGCATTTGAACTACTTCTTGGGATGAATAATGTTGAAGGAAGATTCAAGAATCAGTCACATCTGATGCCTCTTAAAACAGTCAGATCAGATAATAAATACTTGGAAATGCTTGACAGGTTCAAATTAGTTTTTAAAAAATGGCAATTTTCCATTGTAATAAAGCCAGGGTTGTAAGTAAAAAATACTGCAAACTTAGACCCACAACTAAAGGGATTTTATAAAGTTAAAACCACCTCTACTCCAGGATTAAGCTTATAACATTTTCTCCTTACTTTCTCTAATTAGTAAACTAATTTTGTGTGTGTTTAAAATGCGTTGAATTAAGAGGACTCCTTTACTCACAATAAATGAAAATGAATACAGTGGTCTCCGCGTAAGAACTATCCGCTTACACACCCACTCAGTCTTCAAACCCGCTTGCTCTATGAAACATAATCTTTCCATTTAATTAAAACATTTTTTTTTTTACAGAAACTAGGACTCCTTTAAACTAAGAGGGAGATTCGTTTTCTCTTAACAAAGAATACTTTTCTTATCAAATCAATGCATTATAAAGAATGTGTCAATGTCAAGACTGTGAGTGCCTTTATTTCAATATTTTAATGTACGGAAATAGCAAACTAAAAAACCCACAGTTAGAAACTAAAAAGAAAAAAACAACCATGAACAACTCAGGAAACCTAATATGAACATAAAAATTAACCACAGATTACTATTTTTTGAGGACTGATCACTTGTTTACCGACACCAAGGCACATTTTCTTCTCCTACTGTAAGAACCGGCACCCTCTAAGAACCCGCTTTTGTTGTCTCCCGAGGCGCGGGTTCTTAGGCGGAGACCACTGTAATTATATGAATCAGTAGAACGGACACAAAAGAGATACAAAATAACAAAAACATGAAAGTTAGGCCTTGGAAAAAGAACCTTCATGCTGATACCTAGATACTTTTTTTTACGATTAGCATGAACCTTCAAACTTGAAACTTTTATTTTTACATGAATTAAAAAATAAGCTACAGATAGGCTTACTGATCATATACCTTGTGATTACTATGAACCTTCAGAGTTAAGACTTAAAAAAAAATGAAATAAAAAATAAGCTATAGAAGAAAAAACAAGATACTGATCATATTATGTGAAAAAAAAATCTGAAGCTGGTTAATTGACACAAGATAGAAAATTGATAAAGAAAGGGATTGCTGAAACAATACTATTATTCTGTTGGCTTAATTATTCCAGTACAAGCTCAGAAGAAGATTTGCTATTCATATCAGTTTAAAAGTCCATTGTGATATCATTTCAAAATCTGACATATGTTATGTTTCTGTCAACTGAACTCATACCAAAAACTTTCCCTCTTTATCTAAAAAGTGGGTCAACCTTTTCTCACAAGGTAGATCTCTACCTTATATCAAATTAAAGTGTTTCTTTGAAAATAGCTCTTCTTCGAGTCTATATAAAAAAGGGTTGCCTCTCTGAATACATGTTAACATGCTCTTTGCATTACAGAAAGAGCGTATGCAATTTTCATGATAAACAGAAAACAGCGGATGATTTTGTGGGATGAGAAACTTCATCCAAAGCTCAAAAATTAATGGCTTTCTTAGTTTAATACACTAAGGAACCAAGTCAGCAGTTTTCAAAACAAAGCACAGTATCCCAACCTGGGGTGGCATAAAGCATGTAATTATACAATACTTCTTATGTGATTTGCAGAATCTTAACAACTGCGCTCATGTATGCTGCCTGACTTCATTCTTGTGGCTGCAAAAACCAAGTTGAACTTGAACATCTCCGTTCCCTGCAAATTCTCAGTGGCGCTTCATGTGTAGCGAGAGGTGGTCAGAGCGTGAGAAGGCGCGATCACACACCTGGCACTTGAAGGGTTTGTCCCCGGTGTGCTTGCGGTAGTGCCTGGTGAGTTCATCTGAGCGAGCAAACCTCCAGATGCAGCCTTCCCAGGTACAGATGTATGGCTTCTCACCTTCAAGTAGGAAAAGAAGAAGGACATTTTCTTTAAAGATACCATATACTTGAAACAAAGAGCTAAATCATGATTGTTATAATACCCATGAATTGATAATTTACTTCATTTTAAGAGTCCCTTGAAAATTGAGATTAAATGTTTTAAAATCTATTCAATGATGAGGTGTTTCGATTGTTAAGAACAAGATAGATTTTGTTGGTATTTGAAACAAAAGGTGAATATACATAAAATTTATTCATAAAATTTCTTTTTACAGAGTTCCACTGGTCTAAGAGCTCATATAATTATGAGCTGCAAGCATGTAAATTATAATGTATACCAAAAGTAGGCTTCAAAACTAAAAAAAAATAATGTTCACAGATTTTATTTCTTCAACATTTTTTGCCCAGACAGTGGACTTTTAGTCAGGAAAACAGCATCATAATAAATGCCCCATTGCTTCTGCACAACCAGTAAAAATTACTACAGAGAAAATTACTGATTTACAGGTATTTGTATTGGTAAAACACACACAACTTTGTTTTACACTGAAATTGTGATGAATACAATAATGATGTAGATAATCATAATTATTTGTAATCATAAAAAAGGCTGAGGGTGGACATTCTGAAGTTATGTTTCTTTTGATGATGCCCATAAGTCATGCTAAGACTAGTGAATAAATCTTTTAAAGCAGTATTGGGGCAAAACTCTTGAGTGAACTATGTAGTTGGTACCTGTGTGTGTCCTGCGGTGGGCCTTGAGGTGTGAGCTTTTAGTGTAGACCTTTGTACATCCCTGGTGGTCACAGCGATGCACGCGCCGGTTCTTCTGGCAATCTGTGTCCATGTCATCACCTGCATTTTCCCCACCAAGATCATCATGTGGTGGGGAGAGCTGCACCTGATGGTGATGCTGCTGCTGCTGTTTCTGCTGAAGAGAGTTGAAGTTGATGTGCCGCTCATGGTCACGTTTTTCATTTTGAAGTCGAATAAGATTATGGTGATGATGATGAACCTGTTGATGCTGCTGATGCTGCTCGTGTCTATTGCTGATGTTGCTTGCGTTGCCATTGATGAGGCTGTAGCGGGCCAGTTTCAGAGGGGGCGGATGCTCTCCTAAAAGACTACTGTGGGACACCATCACACCGTTACCACCAGCAGTCGCACAGGTGGACAGATTCTTAAATTGCCTGTATATAGGTAAGACAGAAAGAAAGAGATTTACTGTTAGTTAATGTACATTGTTAAATTCAGTACGCCTGCTATTGGATGCTGTTTAGTAAATGTGTTTTTAATCCTGAAGTGACAAATGTACACCAAAAAAGAAAAGAAAACAAAACTGAGGTGAAACGGGTATAAACTATAATGTAAAATGTTGAATGTAGTGCATCTGTATTTACGACATCCATACCAATAAAAAGAGAGACAGAGGATAGGTAGAATGAGAGAAATGGACATATAAAAAAGAGAAGTTGAGGAATAATACACATACCGTTTTCAGATAGTGAATGGGTTATAGATAGATAAATAAATAGATCAATGGGCAATTACATAGATCTATAGATTTATAGATGGTTATAAAATTAACCTCCTCCTCCTCCTTCTCCTTCTTCCTCTTCCTCCTCATCCTTCATGAAGCTATGAGTTTGCCTGGACACTTACTCTGATGCTTCCTTAATGCGCCTCAGAGGAAGCAGGGCTGCTGACCCAATTTTGTTGACAGACTCTACAGGAACACTAGCTTCATCTTCTGGCTCTGAATTTTGAAAAAAAAAATACAACATGATAAGACCTGAAGGCTTTACTATAAACAATGCTGTAAAGAGGTCTGGGTGCCAATGCTGACATGAAATACATGTACATGTACATACATGACAAACTAGGCTAAACAGCACCCTCCTCTTTGTGCAGAATGAAAGGTCTATTTTATCAAATGATTTGTGCCATTTTTTTTAAAGGCAAGGAAAGACGAAAATTGTGAGTTTTTTTAAAAATAAGGGGTCAAAGTAAAACTTAATGAAGCATTACTTCGCATGTCCAATTTTATGTGTGCCATTGAGACAGATGGATCAGGGAATATAAGGAAATTCTTATTTTTTTCGTCACCATATCCACCCATCCAGCAAGCTGAGCCAACTGAACAAGCCCAATTATACTTAATGCCACATCGATATTTAATCACGTTCCAAATTTAAGCTCCTAAAGTACCATGAACAAGATTTAGACTCCCGATTATATTACGGCATATAAATACATGGCAAGTCCATCGTCTAAATATAATTTCCTTTTCTAATCACATGTAATACATGTACTACCACTAATTATCAGCTGTTACAAAAGAGTTAAACGAGGGTGCTTACCTTTTTTGATGGGCAGCCTGAGATCGAGCCCCTGTGGCGAGTAATCTACGCTGTCTGTGGCAGACCTGGGAGACCCATCCTCCCGGTTCCTTTTGATCCCTACAGAGAGATCCACGGGTTCGTGTTGATCCTTTAGTAGAGAAAAATAACAACATGACTGTAAGTAGAACCAACTCGACAAGGGAACACATGGAGAAACAAAAACAAAAGCGACACCACTACCAACAACAACATCATATATATAAGCCCCCCTCCCAAAAAAAACAACAAAAACAAAAAAACAACATAATCACAACAACAACAAAAATACAACAAAACAACAATCAAAAACACACACAAGATAAGGAGTACGAAACCTCATTATCATTTTTTCCCTGTTGTCTCCCCCAAAATGATTTTGATCCCCTCAAAACACGTGCACATGTATTGCATATCGGATATCAAACTGTAATGGCTCGGTGAAAAACGGTACATGTACAATGTAACAAAGTAAATTATTGTTACACTGCATATAATGAAACTGCAAGCCGAACTCAGGGTGCGGCTCGTTATCTCTCTATCTCCGTTGATCTAGCAATCGGTCGCTTGTTATACTGCATCATGACTCACTAGGAGGTCAATGCACCATGAGCTGTCCAAAGCACACGCCAGCCAGCCATTCGGTGTTACATCGCATTACCTTCAACAATGGATCCATACATTACCAATATTCAGCATTCTCACGAGTATGCCACAGTTGGAAAAAAAAATCAGTAATATTGATATTGGCTTAATTGGTTGGTACTTATGAAACAAAACAAAAAAAGAACGAGAAAGGTTCCTGATGTTTGATATTCGGAAAGCGTTGCGTGGAGTTAAGTTGGTTTAACGCCCAACGTCATCCCTATATACAGGCGTTATTGTGGACTTTTTGCGTCGGAAGCCGATG
>RQTK01000592.1:118013-123203 GCA_003991915.1 Elysia chlorotica | reverse complement strand
AAGAAGAAGAAGAAGAAGAAGAAGAAGAAGAAGAAGAAGAAGAAGAAGAAGAAGAAGAAGAAGAAGAAGAAGAAGAAGAAGAAGAAGAAGATCACTTTTCTGCTTGTTTGAGCAGCATTGGTTTTTCCAAGGCCATGTAAGAAGTTAGATTAAAAGACGCTTATTTTTTATTTCACCAATTTTTATAAGGTCAATAAGAGCCAGCCAATGTCAGAGTGTATACACGAAGACGATATATATAGTGATGATGGAGCATTTTGTCCATGCTACGTACAAAATTTAATGTATCGGAATTTATGGCGGCTTTTGAGCGGCGACTTTACTGTTAGTTACCTTGATTGAATTTTATACGAGCAGGACTGTCAGACCGAATCGCTCAAAGTTTTAATATCTTAGGCTGGCATTCGTACTGTTCGTACTGTTCTATACCAATAACTACCAAGAGCTACACGCGCGACACACACTTTTTTTTTCTTACTTGTATTCCTGTAGAATTTTTTCTGGAATCACAATATTAACAACCTAAGTATGGTTACTCGTCATACTGTTGTAGATCGTAAACTTTCACACTTGAAAGAGTTTTGCTTCGAATAATGTTTACCGTAAAGTTTTGGATGTACATTGAATGAAGCCCTAGCTATGTCGTGAGTTCTCATACATACGGCGTGATCTAGGTGGGCGTGCATGTCCTGGTCTCAAATAAAATTGTCGCGTCTTTCCTCGTAAGTCTTGGATGACAGTGTAAATGGAGTCTTAAAAATTAACAGGACGTTATAATTATGGGAAAAGGTGTCATAATTTACACCCTAGCTTTGTCTTCCTAGATCGCAGGCTTGGAACGGATGTCTGAGTCTAACTTGGCCTATTTCAGCTAGAAAATAATAATATAATATAAAAACAACTGGAAGTTAAAAGACGAGTTCTTCATTTAGTATCAACTCGGAAGAGGTCGACGGGAAATGGCATACCATTCCTCCCTATTTCGAGCATTTGCTCTACATTATAAACTCCTCCTGCTTGTCCGCTCCATTTCATTATGTCACCCAACCAGTTTCTTTCTCTGCATGCCGTCTCCTCTGCGCTACCATCCAGTATACCTCTATACAATCATTGCGTTTAGATGATCAAAATATCTCAGCGTTCTTTTTTTTTAATGTGTAATAAATCGGGCTTACTTTCAGCATCAGACATCCTTCTTCCTTTGTTTTCCTATTCCTACAACTTATACGTTCCATCTGACGAAATGTCCACATTTCAAAAGCTGCTAAACGCTTTTTTATTACCTCTATATAAGCTTCACGTTTAACAACCATACAAAAGATCTGAGTGAATTATAATACATCAACAGCCTCATTTTAGTAATTGCTTTGATAACAAATGACGTCGTTGTGATTTTTATTTGAGAGAATCTTGCTTTGGCAAATGCAATTCTTGTTCTAAATTTCGCTGCGTTATTTCTATCCCCTGCATTCTGTCGGCCGACATTGTACTCGTAATAGACTTTTTCAAATGTTGGAAGATTTATTTTGTTCTATTCAACGTTAAAACTTGATTCACTAATTAAACAAATTAACAGCTGCTCGCATCGCCTCTAAGAAAAAAAATCGGGTGGGATCTTAAAAGGAACCGGTGAGAATGTCAATGGTTTGGTGAGCAACGATCGATTTAACGTTGGAAAATAAACGAGTCATAATTAAACTCAGGGTGCGGCTCGTTATCTCTCTATCTCCCTTGATCTAGCAATCGGTTGCTTATTATACAGCATCATGACTCACTATAGGGTCAATGCACCCTGTGCTGTCCAAAGCACACGCCAGCCAGCCATTCGGTGTTACATCGCATTACCTTCAACAATGGATCCATACATTACCAATATTCAGCATTCTCACGAGTATGCCACAGTTGGAAAAAAAAATCAGTAATATTGATATTGGCTTAATTGGTTGGTACTTATGAAACGAAACAAAAAAAGAACGAGAAAGGTTCCTGATGTTTTTGATATTCGGAAAGCGTTGCGTTGAGTTGAGATGGTTTAAACGTCCAACGTCAGCACAATATAGGCTATATTGTGGACGGACCTAAGACTAACGTCTGCCACACACGAGATAGGGCGGGGACACCATGACTCCTGTCTAAGTTGGTCACTTTATACTGACACCGACCCAACCAGTTACAGTGGACGAAGATCGGACAAATAAATCTAACGATCGTGGAAGTGGATTCGCGGACCTCCTACCACTTGAGCCAGTTCGTCCAACCATTAGGAAAGCATTTGGCATAAAGTTCATCATGCAGAAGGGTATAATTTTATATAAGCTAAAGTGGGGAAAAGAAAATAAACAACATAAAAGTACATAGTCAAACAACACTTGTTGAGAGTTTTCTTTTAAGCTTTGAGATAATGTTAATCAGATGAACTATGTGTATAGGCTAACAAAATAAATGACGAAAGAAGAAGAAAAAAAAGAAGAGGAAAAAAAAGAAGAAGAAGAAGAAAAAGAAGAAGAAGAAGAAGAAGAAGAAGAAGAAGAAGAAGAAGAAGAAGAAGAAGAAGAAGAAGAAGAAGAAGAAGAAGAAGAAGAAGAAGAAGAAGAAGAAGAAGAAGAAGAATGGGTTTTCTCAGCGTATATCACTTTTCTGCTTGTTTGAGCAGCATTGGTTTTTCCAAGGCCATGTAAGAAGTTAGATTAAAAGACGCTTATTTTTTATTTCACCAATTTTTATAAAGTTTTTATATGAGAGCCAGCCAATGTCAGAGTGTATACACGAAGACGATATATATAGTGATGATGGAGCATTTTGTCCATGCTACGTACAAAATTTAATGTATCGGAATTTATGGCGGCTTTTGAGCGGCGACTTTACTGTTAGTTACCTTGATTGAATTTTATACGAGCAGGACTGTCAGACCGAATCGCTCAAAGTTTTAATATCTTAGGCTGGCATTCGAACTGTTCGTACTGTTCTATACCAATAACTACCAAGAGTTACACGCGCGACACACAATTTTTTTTCTTACTTTTATTCCTGTAGAATTTTTTTGGAATCACAATATTAACAACCTAAGTATGGTTACTCGTCATACTGTTGTAGATCGTAAACTTTCACACTTGAAAGAGTTTTGCTTCGAATAATGTTTACCGTAAAGTTTTGGATGTACATTGAATGAAGCCCTAGCTATGTCGTGAGTTCTCATGCATACGGCGTGATCTAGATGGGCGTGCATGTCCTGGTCTCAAATAAAATTGTCGCGTCTTTCCTTGTAAGTCTTGGATGACAGTGTAAATGGAGTCTTAAAAATTAACAGGACGTTATAATTATGGGAAAAGGTGTCATAATTTACACCCTAGCTTTGTCTTCCTGGATCGCAGGCTTGGAACGGATGTCTGAGTCTAATTTGGCCTATTTCAGCTAGAAAATAATAATATAATATAAAAACAACTGGAAGTTAAAAGACGAGTTCTTCATTTAGTATCAACTCGGAAGAGGTCGACGGGAAATGGCATACCATTCCTCCCTATTTCGAGCATTTGCTCTACATTATAAACTCCTCCTGCTTGTCCGCTCCATTTCATTATGTCACCCAACCAGTTTCTTTCTCTGCATGCCGTCTCCTCTGCGCTACCATCCAGTATACCTCTATACAATCATTGCGTTTAGATGATCAAAATATCTCAGCGTTCTTTTTTTTTAATGTGTAATAAATCGGGCTTACTTTCAGCATCAGACATCCTTCTTCCTTTGTTTTCCTATTCCTACAACTTATACGTTCCATCTGACGAAATGTCCACATTTCAAAAGCTGCTAAACGCTTTTTTATTACCTCTATATAAGCTTCACGTTTAACAACCATACAAAAGATCTGAGTGAATTATAATACATCAACAGCCTCATTTTAGTAATTGCTTTGATAACAAATGACGTCGTTGTGATTTTTATTTGAGAGAATCTTGCTTTGGCAAATGCAATTCTTGTTCTAAATTTCGCTGCGTTATTTCTATCCCCTGCATTCTGTAGGCCGACATTGTAATAGACTTTTTCAAATGTTGGAAGATTTATTTTGTTCTATTCAACGTTAAAACTTGATTCACTAATTAAACAAATTAACAGCTGCTCGCATCGCCTCTAAGAAAAAAAATCGGGTGGGATCTTAAAAGGAACCGGTGAGAATGTCAATGGTTTGGTGAGCAACGATCGATTTAACGTTGGAAAATAAACGAGTCATAATTATTATGAAATCACCATCAATTAAAGTAGAATATCTCCACAATTGTATATACCCCTTAACATTGAATGCCGCTTTCTAAAAAAAAAAAACACACCCAAGAACTAACAACAACGAAAGAAAAAAGACCTTTAAATTATAATACCACTCTAGTGAAAAACTTTGATGTAAGAGAACTCACATAGTACTCGTTGTGTGACGGTGCTCCGACGGGGACATCCGAGGAGAGGTTGCTGGCCATCTCCGGCGGTTCGACCTTCACCCGTATACTGGGCCCAGAGGCAACCATCTCCTGCTGGGGCTCGAAGCGCAGCTGCTGCAGGGAACCGATATCCGGAGCGCCAAGGATCCCGGGCTGCGGCTGTAGCTTTATTAATCGCACGAATAAACGATTAACTAGATCTACGTTACGGTACTTGTTTGTAAACGTATATTGAGGTCATGGTAACGCAAATCAGAATCATTACTAGCTTGACTAGGAACTGAAAGTCCAAATTAGAGAGATTGGTATGATTTGGACGAATGAACGCAAGAGAAAACGAGTTGGGACTGGTCCGTATCAATAAGTTGTTGAATAACCCAATCTCGATAGCAATGTCTACCAAGTAGCAAAAAAAGGGAAAAATATCATCTATCGATATAATAAATGAATCGTTCATAAATTTTATTTCGCCCACGCACAAAACACTGGAAACTTTCTTTATTCATCTCTGGTTTCGGTTGCGTGATTGAGAGGAAAACCGTAGCCGTATCTCAAATTAATACATTATCTTTATTGCGAAAAACGGCGGTGTTGCACGGACGGTTGTATATTTTCATTTTTTTTTTTTACGTATCGGCGTATTTGGGTAGAAAATTTAACGAAAAATAGCGAGGCGTACGGGTTGGCAGCGTAGAAAGGTGTACTTTCAGTACCCTTTCGATCATCTCAGACACTAAGATATAAGAGAATAGGTTTCGATAAA
>RQTK01000592.1:95513-113013 GCA_003991915.1 Elysia chlorotica | reverse complement strand
CGACTTGCATCAATTTATATAATTACTTCTATCATTATTAAATTATAGTAACGCAAAGAGTTGTTGTTTTTTTTTAAACATTTCTCGTAAGTATCACTAGTTACAACACTTAACCCGCCACTATTTGTAATACAACTACTACTACTACTACTACTACTACTACTACTACTACTACTACTACTACTACTACTACTACTACTACTACTACTACTACTACTACCACCACCACTACCACTACTACCACTACTACTAGTACTACTAACTTTTCTAAAACTTCAATCAATTGATGAACCTATGGTTATCATTTTTTTCTTCTTTTCTCGGGCATCAGCGGTTTTGTACACACGCAACAGCTGGTATCAGACTGTAGACAGCTAGTTTACATGTAGGCCTACATGTATAATGCTAGTTGGCTCATGAATTCATTATGTACATGTACAACATGGGCCAGGTTATAACAAAGACATGCAAATGTGCCGGGTGGAACAAGAAAAAATACCCTCCACTATCTAGAATCTAGTTCGCTGACGACACCTGCACCAACCAGTACTTGTCTTGTAGAGGCATACACGCCTAGGTAGCCTAAGGTCTGGGATATGGACGAACCCCACCGGCGCTCTAGAGTTCATTTACCTCTGGCAAAACCAGGCCTATCTGGCCCTAAGCGTACACTGTGCCTTCTAGTTCTACATCTGGATCC
Organism: Elysia chlorotica; assembly: GCA_003991915.1. NCBI lineage: Eukaryota > Metazoa > Mollusca > Gastropoda > Plakobranchidae > Elysia > Elysia chlorotica. Next base: position 112,313 of record RQTK01000592.1, on the reverse strand, counting down.
TACCCAGCCCTTGAAGCTGACGGAATACGAGAAGGTTCCACAGTCCACGTTCCTCCACTGCTTCCCTCCCTGGCTGGAGCCCAACTCGGGCGCGCGAGGTTGACGACTTCACGTGATGCCGGACCCACGGACCGTCGAGGCAGAAAACCGCGGAAAAAGCGCCATTATTATAATTTGCCTATTATTGTATGTATGTTAATATGGTGCAGGGTACGATGTTCCAAGGGTAGAACGCGTGTTTTCCAATTGGAAGCTCGCTGGTTCAAATCTCATTGAAGGCGCCGTTTCCGTTAATACTCCAACTAAATTGGTTAGTTCGGTGTCCATAGCAGGGGGTAATACCAAATTGAATTGTTCGGCCAAGTGCCAGGTCTGCCGCTCCGGGTCTCATCGTCATATAGGATAATTGAGACCAAGGAGACGTTAGACTGGAAAGCGAAAGTGAGAGAGACAGAGAGAGAGAGAGAGAGAGAGAGAGAGAGAGAGAGGGGGGGGCAGGCAGATAGCGAGGAAGGGAGACAAACAAGCAAAAAGAGAGACACACATATAGACAGAGAGGGAAGGAAGCAAGAGATACATTCAGACAGACATAGACAAAGATAACTCCACACAGGCAGACCTGACACTATAGGTGTCCTAGCGGCAGTAGCAGTGCCCCCGGCACTTTTCATGGTTAGATAAAGGTTTATTTAGCCAGACTAAGACCAGAAGCAGAATTCGTGGGCTTTCGTCCTGCCATTGCATGTATTTTTCCAGCAATAAACAATGAGTTGGGAAAGGTCGAAGTAAAGCTAGGGTATTATTAATTTTGCACGACATCCTTTTTTTTCAACTGCCTACAAGAGACATGGCACCAGGTATTTCAAATTTTCTGTAACATATCTAATATAAAATTATTGTATCTAGAACATTATAAAAAAAATTATGGAGCTACTGTTTCTGGAAAAAAATGAATTACGAGAGGGGAAAACAAAACAAACACACACACATGAAATCAACGAAAGGAAAAAAAACCCACAGTAACAAATAATAAACAATCGGGACACATCGTTATATTGTTCAGGTAATGTATACCCCTCCCCCTAAATTCCCCCTTGTACGCCCTTACTTCATCAAAACAAACTAACACTCGTGGCTGTGGCCTGAGAGGAAAAGTGTAGATATAGAATCTCCAAACAAAACACCAGGCCTAGCTAGGACTCTACCGTCTTTGTACTCGGGGGTGGATTTTTGGGTGTAGTAGCCCAGACTAGAACCAAGGAGTGAAGATGCAAAATATGTGGAGGGAGGAGGCAAGATATGTGGAGGGAGGAGGAGGAGGGAGGGGGCGAGGCGGAACGGTTGCGACCAGGCGGGGGGCGTGACCCTGGAGGAGTTCCAAAGACATGTAAGGTACTCGGCTCCACCAGGTAAATGGTGCCTTCTCTGTAGCTCGCCTCCATCCACCCTACCTAGTACCTGTATCTCCTCATCCTGGTTGCTGGTTCCACCTCATGGTTTTCAACAGACAGCACACGCACACCCTCACACCCTAGGCCTAAATAGCGTTAATTTACGTTGAGCCTATCTCTATGCTTTGAGCCACTACACAAATAAAGCACATGGTATAATTATTATTCTGATACATGGTACATGTACACGTTTCTAATTGCGACGGAGGATAATAATTATTATACATTATTTTGAAACAACGATTTTACTACCACATTACTGCAGTGTACGATGAACTATACTTCTTCCAAATAACATATCTTAATTTGTTTCGTCACATTTGTAGGATTTGCCGTTGTTTCCTTTAACTCGACCCCCCCCCCCCTTTCTATTTATTTTTTTAAATATGCACTGTACAAAAAGAGTAATTAAATATTGTGAACGTCGAGTAATTAAATATTGTGAACGCGTCGAGCCATGTCCAAATTGCAGCAAACGAATCCAAACTCTGCTGTCCAAGTGTGCATAAAGAGATATCTAGTCTTCCGCTGTCCCAAAACTGACTCGATCCTGATTTGGACCACTTCCTCCGCTTCTCTCTCTCTCTCTCTCTCTCTCTCTCTCTCTCTCTCTCTCATGAAAACAATCGAGGTATGTGGTGCATAAACAGTACAGACATCGAGTCTTCTTCTCCAACGACGACTGATCCCTGCCTCACTCCTTTCTTCCGAATGTCTTTCTCTCTCTCTCTCTCTCTCTCTCTCTCTCTCTCTCCCTCTCTCTCCCCTTATTTCCAATCTATCTCTCTCCCTCTCTCTCCCTCCCTCCCACTGTATACTTGCAAGTCCCAACCCCAAAGGTGGGCATAATGCCACATGTGCCTATCTTCCCACAACACACGTTCAAGGTGTGCTGGCGATGAGTCCCCGGTTGGAGGGCGTGTGAAGGAGGGGAAGGAGGCGTGGCATTCCTGTATCATACACGCACACACCTGGCTAGCCCTAGAAAACAGTGTAGGCCACAGGTAGGAAGGCCTGGGTCGCACAGACGCACATACACAAAGCGGCGTCTGTATCGTAACCTGCATACTGAATGCTTAGTAAGCAGAGTAATCTGTAGACTACAAAAGCCTGGCCAGGACAGACACTCGACAAGAACATACCGAGATGAATTGATTGCATGCATGGAGAAGGGCGGGGGTTGTTCTCGGAATTTAGAGGTTATGATCAAGTAGGGAGAAAGATAACATGAGAGAGGGAGAGAGAGACTGAGGAGACATACAGACAAAGAGGAGACAGGGAGGGAAAAACAGCGAACGACAGAGGGAGCATGAGAATAAGAGAAGAAATGAGTACTATTGGAAAAAAGATATGTGCAGCACATGGGTTTGCGTAACACTGATGCAGTATTCAGTCGTTTTCAAGCTCACTAGATCTAGGCCTTAACGAGTCAATATGATTCGGGACCATTGAGACCAGCAGCCGACAGACACTGCCCTGCATGGATTTACATCCAGGCATGCACACTCAAATGCCCGAGACACTACATGTATAAGATTTCGATAGGTAGAAGCAATAATGACAAGATAGCACCGTTGCGGATTGTGTGTAGCAGGTCCGGGGTTCGAATCTCAGCTATAGCCCCCGTCTCCGAGTAGGATGCTTCTAGAAACCAAGCAATATATTATAGAGATTTATTTTTAAATATATCATTAGAAGGTTCTCCAACAGCACAGTCAGTAGTGATCTGGGCTGACGAGGAGGAAGTCTGAAGTTCGACCATCAGCTGATATGGCTGTTATAATATAAGATCCTTTTAAGCTTCTATAAACAGGGGAAAGGGCTCGGTTAGTGAGCTTATTGTAACATGCAGTATTCTATCAGAGAAACATAGAGGGCGTAGAGCTAATTTGTGATCATGGTAAAATATTTATCTACTTCTATGTGAAACCACCCCTAACCCTGCCATTGTTTTTTTTCAAAACGACCGCGCAGAATTCGAACCCTCTTGTGTGGTTTGCTAATCTAAGCAATTACTGTACCAACTCGACAACTGAAGTGCAAATATAGCACTTTATTGTCCCTAAGTAATAACCGCTTATTTCTCCTCCATATCGATCAGTCACTGTTCTCAGCTATTTCAACCAGATGCTTTTGAGCTTATTGTTGTTGCCACATGTTGAGAGCTTAACCAGAAGATCGTTGTCTTATAAACCTATGGATACTTTGGAACCAACCCCAAAGGGCATCAATCCATAATGCCTAACCCGCATCTGGCAACTCACTGTCCAGGTTCAGGCTATCTCTTGCATGTGTGCGGGATACCTAGCCAAGACAGACACTCGACAGGAACATTAACTTAGAACTGATGAGGTAAACTAAGTTTCGAAACAGGAAAGCTGCCATATAGCTGAATTGTATCCAAATAAGCAAGAGAACGACGACCATGGCAACGTATGTTTTACTAATAACATACCAAGTAAATCGCATGATGTAGGAAAAGCACAACATTTAAGTTCAGGTATTTAAAAAAACAAAAACAAAAAACAAACAAATTGCAACGGATTGTTAAAAATAGTTTTTACAAATCGTACTAGGTTGCTATTATTACAAACTCGAATTTAAATAACAGAGTGCCACTTTCTGCGGGATGAATGGAGGTCAGGGATTGTATGACTTTATAGAAATACGATGTTCATTGATAAACATTGAATGTGCAAAATTAAATAAGAAAGAAGAAAACTTCGATATAACAAAACAAACCACAAATCTCAAACATTATGTGCACGAGAAAAGGCGAATGAGAGAGATAGAAGAGAGAGAGAGAGGGAGAGAGAGAGAGAGAGAGAGAGAGAGAGAGAGAGGGAGGGAGAGAGAGAGGGAGACAAAAAGAGGGAAAATGATATTTCTTGTATTTTTTTTTCATGTGTATCTATTATTACATATTTATTAAACATTTATTACAAAGATAATTGATACATAGGATTATTTAGCTAATAATTTACACCTTGTAAAATAGCATTACTTTTATAACAACAATGTAACACCATACACCTGTAACTTAGCCCCCTCCCCCCTCTCTCTCTCTCTCTCTCTCTCTCTCTCTCTCTCTCTCTCTCTCTCTCGTTCTCTGTGTAACTTTCACGAAAAAAAATCGGTGTAAAAATCTGCTAGATGGGCTTGCCGCAATCAAGGCCAATCCCCTCCCTCTAGCCCCTGCCATGGGTTTAACTTGAAGCGTAGACGAGTTTTAGACAACTCGGTACTCCGTCATTACACAGAACTTACTAACGGCTGTAAATCACACTCAGCTCCTGGGCTCAACAACAAGTCTGAAAGCGCGGCTCTTGGCTGGGAGTGGTCGAGCCTTAAGTTTGCCCTCATAGTTCTCTTTCTACGTGCATTTCATGTACGTATAAGTTGTATTATTCTATGGGTAGGCTGCAATACATAATTATTCACTTTGGAACCAATCGCTAGGCTTCTTCTACAAAACTGACAATATTTGTAACTCTAACCTTCTTTGACAAAAATGACAATATTGGTTACTTATTTTTAAGGATTGTTAGGTGACAAGGACATTGTTTCAATGATTTTTTTTGTTTTGTTTCGATTAGTGTTTTTGTTGTTTTTGCTATTGTTTTGTTTTGTTTGTTTGTTGTTTTTGTTTTATTAGCCCCCCCCCCCTTAATAAAACAAAAACAACAAACAAACAAAACTAAACAATAGCAAAAAAAATGAATTGCAATTCCAGATAAATTCGGAGCAATTCTGATTATAAATACGCCAGTAACTATTTCTTGGAAGTAGATTGTAAGGGATCCAGGAACAAATGAGAGAAAAGCGCTCTGTAATATTATAATTTAAAGACAGGGAGGGTGATAGCATGAGAGATATAGATAGATAGAAAAAAAATAGATGGATAGATAGATGGATGGATAGGTAGATTGATGGCTAAATGGATGGATGGCTGGATGAATAGATAGATAAATAGATAGATAGATAGATAGATAGATATGATAGATAGATAGATAGATAGATAGATAGATAGACAGACATATATATTTAATAAGCTTTAAAATTTAGAGAATAGGAGGGAGAGGGCATGAGAGGTATGGATGGGTAGAAAGATAGATAAATAGATCTATAGGTAGATAGAAAGCGAGACAGAGACAGAGAGATAGCTAGCTAGATTGCTAGATAGATAGATAGATAGATAGATAGATAGATAGAGAGAGAAGAGAGAGAGAGAGAGAGACAGACAGACAGACAGACAGACAGACAGACAGACAGACAGACTGACTGACTGACAAAAACAGACAGTCCGACATACATACAGACAGAACAAGCAGACGGGCAGAGATACAGAATATCTATTGATAAAAATAATTAAACAGAATAGAGAATACAGGAGACATAGTGTTTGGGTGTGTAAGTAAGAGAGACAGGCGGGCACACCAACAGTTGAGTAGCACTTCTGTCAATATTAAAAACATTCCATCAGGTCCACGAATCTGTCCCCTTCGCTGGAGCAATCATACAAAGATTATATTTAGGTTGTCATAACAATGCAAGCATGATGGTGAGTCATGATAATTCAACCATGCAGTGAGTATGATAAAAAAAAAAGTGTCATTAAATACTTTCTTGCATTGTCACGAACAATCATTTTCTCACAATGTACGAACGCCCGTAAACTTTTCTCGGTGGTATTGGTTATTTCATAGTAGTTGCTCGTGCAGATGATTTTTAACAATGTTGCCAATATTATAATGACCAGTAAATTATCATGCCATGATGAGTGTGAGTGTTTCACGTGTGGCCAAAGACAGTGCGGGGATAGCATGACACATGTCTCAGTCTGCAATCAGTAGGGGAAGAAATCTCTGGTCGATCGTGTATTTCCACCAGGGTATTCCTGATTGGGAGACCAATGCTCTACCATTTGCGGCAGTTCGCCCCTCCTCCTCTCCGTACTAGTAGTAGTAGTAGTAGTAGTAGTAGTAGTAGTAGTAGTAGTAGTAGTAGTAGTAGTAGTGGTGGTGGTGGTGGTAGAAGTGCTGATTAATTAATGCATTGCTTGTTGTTGCTATAATTACTGCAAGAGAAGAGCTATAACTATAACACGTGCCAAGAGATTGAACGGAAGAGATCGAAATATGCAAACTGAAAACTAATTAAAACAATTGTTAGCGGGCATGATAATACTGAAACATTTTCTCACCTTGGTCAAAGACACTGTGTTATCCGTAGTGTCTTCAGAGGTATCCAGCACTGTCTCTGTCTCTCGAGACTTGGTATCCTTACTGATTGAAGTGAAAAATGGACTGGAACAGGTGCTGACTCTGGCTAGAGGGTTCAATAATCCGACTCTATAAACTGCAGTTGTCATCTCACAACATGTTCCACGGGTTCAGAATCACATTCTTTCTAATTCAACACTGTATGTATTAAAAGATTCTTACCATTGGCCCCTAAGTAAAAAATGTCACGCGCTTTTTTTCCTGAGTAAAGAAAGTGTTATAAGATATATTGAGAATAAGTATTAAAAACACATATTTAACTTGCAATGGATTCAACACACCTGGTCGCATATGTCATGGACATTTCAGAACAATGAGAGCGAAACCTTCAAATCTTTATCCTTCCACTTCGATTAAAAAGAATTTTCACTGCGTCTACCGTCTTTTATTGGTAATACACAAAAGAATGAAAATCGCCTAAGGTTCCAATCTGAAATCAATAGAAGGCCTACTTTACTTCCATTGATTCCTCTACGGTGCGAGACCCCCCGCCCCCCTTTTTTTCTCACACTATATAATATTGTACGCGGTAATCCTGTTACTGTTGATAAAATAAATTTATGCAAAACAGAATAGAAGAAGCTTCATAGATGGCCTATAAATGCAAACAACACCTATGCCTGAACAACAAACTCTGGGAGAAAAAAGGGTCATTTTTTGTTTATCTTCACTGGTCCCCTTTCTGGAAGTGCTACTATAACACCTACTGTTGCAGCTAGCAATTTACACCATGTACAGTAAAGATATCCCTGTATTTATCGCTTCTGCTAAATTGTTTTGCTACTATTATGTACATGTTCTGCTGCTGCTTTTCATCCTCCTCATACTACTACAACAACTACTACTACTACTACTACTACTACTACTACTACTACTACTACTACTACTACTACTACTACTACTGCTACTACTACTACTACTACTACTACTACCACTACCACTACTACTACTACTACTACTACTACTACTACTACTACTACTACTACTACTACTACTACTACTACTACTACTAGTACGGAGAGGAGGAGGGGCGAACTGCCGCAAATGGTAGAGCATTGGTCTCCCAATCAGGAATACCCTGGTGGAAATACACGATCGACCAGAGATTTCTTCCCCTACTGATTGCAGACTGAGACATGTGTCATGCTATCCCCGCACTGTCTTTGGCCACACGTGAAACACTCACACTCATCATGGCATGATAATTTACTGGTCATTATAATATTGGCAACATTGTTAAAAATCATCTGCACGAGCACAGTAGCCAAGCCCTTAAGATCTCGAGCTCTCTAGAACTTACGTCTCGTCCTAACCCTTTTTTATTCAGATACTCTTATGACCAGTCATAACAACTAGCCTACGATTTTGTACTAATGTCTGATAATCGAAAACCTAACAGAAGCGATCCCATAAAAACAAAAGGGTAAGATCTAGAATCTAGATATCTATAAATTATATACCACCCACATTCAAAGTATAAATCTAATTTAGATCTTGGATGGGAATTAATTTAGATCTAATGAGTAAACGTGATTCACTAGTAAGGCATAACTGTTAATATGATATTGGATTATTTGTACATGTCCGTGTATTATAAAGATCGATAAATACTCTAAACATAGGGCCGTAAGTACAATGGCGCGGAAGCTTACAAATCATAGTAAGAAAATGCAAATAAGAAAGCTTAATGTTTCAAACAGCCCGGACATTTTGATATGCAGGCCTATATTTTGATCAAAAAGCCATTTGTTACTAGATCGTACATAACTGTATCTAGATCTGGGTCTAATATTTTAAAAAATTTCTAAAAGATCCATTACGCAATGTAAACACCAGCAGAACGACACACAATTATTTCAATCTAGATCTATCCATGTGAATGCACCAGAAGGCAAGCAAAATCACAACCAACAGCAGAATTTATTACCAGATAGATTCTAGTCTAATTTCTAGATCGAGATTCTATATCATTTTAGCTACGCTTACCAAAGGCAAACGCAATCTTAGAACTGCAACAGTTTCGCCCCTATCTCCGTGCCTGGCGAACGGCCACTGACAACAGCACTGAAGTATCCGGCCAGCTCAAGGTCTCGTTCCGTTCTCAGGTCTGACGAGTGACGAGTGTGGTTGCCGCCGCCACCACACCTACTTAACTTCTCTCTCTCTCTCTCTCTCTCTCTCTCTCTCTCTCTCTCTCTCTCTCTCTCTCTCTCTCTCTCTCTCTGCCTATCAATCTCTCTCACTCTATCTCCGAATAATCTCTCTCTCTCTCTCGACCGACCGACCAACCTCTCCCACTTTATCTCTGTGTATCTGTCCCTCTGTGCCAGATATCTCCTCCTCCTCTCTTCTATCTCACTCTTCTCTCTATCTCTTCCTCCCCTTTCTCTCTCATCTCTCCCTACACCCTCTCTCCCTCATAATTCCTCTCTAGCAGCTGCTCTCTCCATCCCTCCACTCTGTCACTGTCTTTATATACCTCTCTCTCTCTCTCTCTCTCTCTCTCTCTCTCTCTCTCTCTCTCTCTCGGTCGCTGACACCGCCACGCCCCGCACTACCTCCGAAACAGTCCAACAGCGCTGATCCCAGGCCTCTAGACCAGAGGCCTAACTAATCATGTCTGTGTCTCATCTGTGAGACTGTGTGACCCACCCCCTTTATCCTTCCTTCCCCTCTAGCTCTAGAGCTAACAGTCCAACACAGCAGCGGCAGCAGCTATTACCGAGGCGGTTTTGTTTAGGCTCTCTTTCTTCCTTGTTTTTTCCTCCGTCCCAGGTCCGCACTGAGCTAACGTTTCAGGCCACGGTGGGCTTGGTTTGTCCCCCGCGACCTCTTCCAGGTTTTCTCTGTTCACCTTCTTAAAACATAATAGTGTGTGTGTCTCTTACTCTATCTCTCCCTCTCTCTCTATCTTTCTCTCTATCTTTTTCTCTCTCTCTCTCACTCGCCCCGTCTCTAAATCTCTATTCCTCTCTCTCTCTCTCTCTCTCTCTCTCTCTCTTTCTCTCTCTCACTCACTCTTTCTTTTTCACACTCAATCTCTCCGCCTCTCGTTCCTTTCAATCTCCCTTCTCCCGCCGTCTTTGTATTACAACATTATATCATATTATTAACTGAGTAAATGATCCTCAGATTAAGCCGGCTTCAACATAATTAGATAGCAGGTAATATTTTGTGTGTGACAAAGAATAATATACTCCCGCACTGTCCCCATTCTTCTGCGTTTGAGTTTCGTTTAAACTGCTATTATCTCAATAAATTGTTATTAGGGTTGTTGGTACTATGATCTTAGACCCACACTCTACATTGTGCGTTGTGGTATTAAACACTGGCGTAGTCCAGGATCTAAGTAAATAGTATACAGTTGTAATTAGATGACTAGATCTTGCCTGACATCAATAAGGATAATCTGCATCTATTTAATGTTTACTTTGAGATTGGTGGTACACATGAGTTTGGCTATCTCTACACTTTGTCCCACCTCCTTATTTCAATTCCACCATTCCCACTATTCTGGTTCGCTCTCTCTCTCTCTCTCTCTCTCTCTCTCTCTCTCTCTCTCTTCTCTCTCAAACGTCTATCTGTTTTCTATCAAACATTGCGTTTACCTATATTTTATGTCCACTACATTTGCTTATGCACCACTTCCTTTTTCTCACAATGATTGCAACAATGCTTCAATTTCATTGAGAAACATTATACATGTACACACCATTCTTTGCTCAACTCTTGACAACGCCACGACAATCAACTTTTACCACTTAAATAAGCCATGACACCCACATTCACGCCATTTTATTAAACCCCGCCATACACACACATACCAACATTCGAACTCGCACAAATCGTAATCACCTAGCTACAATTTAATAATCTTTACGGGTTTTTTTTCTTCAAAGAATATATTTGAAGCACGGCAACATTTAAAAACAGACGTTAGTCTTGGAGACACGTCCGCTATATAGCCTTGATATTTGCAAACAACGAACTTTTAATAAAATCAGAGTAGCATCCAAACCATTTTATGCATACAATAAATAGTTCTTGTACATGTAAAATAAGTTATTATGATTATTTAGTACACGACATCGAGGAACCTTATTTACATTACGATCCACATCCGCTCTTGGGACACATCCGCGATATAGCCCAGTGTGAAACGATGAACTTTGAGAAACCATTAAAAACAATAAATCAAACCAAACCATTAAATTTTTACCCAAACATCAAAAGGTACGGTAAAAAGTACTTGTGGTGACAAGGAATGTTGAGGAAACTCATTACATAACACACCGACGCTTAGTCTTGGGATGCGTCCGCGATATAGCCAAGTTTTTAACGATGGAAGTTGAGAAACCCACAACCAAGGGTATACAATACATGTAAGCTTAGTGAATAGTGATGAAGTGTACGGACTATAAGTATAAAGGAACCTGATTACATACTCTCTCAGTGTCAGAGGCAGAGAGTGGGCCAGCAACAAGTCACCGAATAAGTCAGCCCGAGGAGCCGAGGGCCGAGAAAATGTCCTGGCTTAATCGTAAGTCACAAAGTGACATGAGGTCAACTTGCTGATGGTGGTGGGTGTGTCAGAGCGCTGCTGGGGCAGTGGGAGTGGCTCCAGCATGTGTAGAGTGTAGAGTGTTTAGTTCGAGCCAAGAATGATTAGAGCTATTACGTGATTATATTCTACTCATTACTCAACAGGATAGAGGCCTGCTTTGGGAAAGTCTCTTTAGCTCTGCTCTGCTCTGCTCTGTCTGTCTGCCTGTCTGTCTGTCTGTCTGTCTGTCTGTCTGTCTGTCTGTCTGTCTGTCTGTCTGTCTGTCTGTCTGTCTGTCTGTCTGTCTGTCTCTCTCTCTCTCTCTCTCTCTCTCTCTCTCTCTCTCTCTCTCTCTCTCTCTCTCTCTCTCTCTCTCTCTCTCTCTCTCTCTCTCTGTCTCTCTGTCTCTCTGTCTCTCTCTCTCTCTCTCTCTCTCTCTCTCTCATTCTTAATACCCATAATGTCGCATTTTTTGAAATATTTTCTCGTCGTAACTGAGTCGCTAGTTCGGCCAATACTGGTACATGTAACCTACCTAGATCTTTGTGGGAAATCAATTACATTGCAAGTTGCATTTTTTTTTTCATTCTACAATAAATTACAAGCAATTTTGCTTTTCGCAGGCGGTGACCATTCGGGACAAAAGGGACGTTTTCAGAAAGTTCGGTAGGTCGTGCTTTGGACTGATCAGCAGGGAGAATGCGGTTCAAAGGAAAACCAGTTGCTGATACTGGGGTCTTCGAATAAGATCCACCGGTAGACCTGGTGAACTGAAAACTTACTAACGCTAGCATTGTTTTAAATCATCCATTCTGCCATAGGGAAATTGGTTGTAATGCGAGTAAAAACAAAATAGGCCAAGACACTAAAGACTGAGCATCAGCTGATGAGGCCTCGAAGTCGTACAGGGCTACACAAAATTAATTTGGTTTTTCTCTTCCCACTCAAGAATTTTAGGACATGCGAGGGAAAGTCCCTGGACATCAACCTTGCTAGGGGACATAATAATAATAACAACAACAACAATAACAACAAGGGTGCTAGGGGACATAATAATAATAACAACAACAACAATAACAACAACAACAACAACAACAACAACAACAACAACAACAACAACAACAACAACAACGACAACAACAATATCAACAACAACAACAACAACAACAACAACGACAACAATAACAATAACACCAACAACATATTTGGTAATACTACTACTAACATAATAATAATAATAATAATAATAATAATAATAATAATAATAATAATAATAATAATAATAACAACAACAACAACATAATATAGCGCACTTCCATGAACTATCATGCTCAATGCGCTTAACAATTTACATTATCACAATTACAAAAGAATCATAACCATAAACTATAATGATGACACAATACAATATTATATTCAAACGCCACAAGGAATCGTCAGAGGTGTTTACAACATTCACAGGTTCAATTTCGATCATCAAAGAGGTATAACTTTAGCATGCGTTTATAAAAGTCCGTGAAAGGTGCCTCACTTATGTTTTTGTGAAGGTTGTTTCATACTTTGGGACCGATATAGTAAAAAGATCGCTGACCTGTTGATACATATATTTCAATTTGGGACAACATGGATGGTTTTATCAGCTAAAGATCTAAGCTGCCTAGTAGGCATATACAATACATCCTTAGACAGTCAGAGAGATATGTAGGTGCCATCTGATTGAGAGATAATAATATGGGGCATACACATGGATCCGTTTTAAGATAAAATGTCTCGTGTTCGAAGATAACAAGGCATATGCACTAGTATTAGTAGGTTCTTCTTCCTGATTTGAATTTCCAAATGATTATAAAAAAAGATAGGCAGCCACAAAAAAGTGTATGGTATAGAGTCAAAACAACAAATACGATTGTTACCAAGTTATTTTAAGTTTCTTTGTACTTGTATGACCCAGCCCCTCATACAACCGTGGGAATGCTTATAAGAAGATTCTCTACTCTACAAAATACCACATACAGTGTAGTCAATCTCTGAGCATGTTTACCACTGTCTGATCTACTAATACATTGCCATTGTTGCAAGCGTTTGGTTCGGTTAAAACAAAAAGAACGGAACCATTGCAGAATACAAACACGTACTGCTTTAATAAACCAGCCCAATCAGCAAAGTATCAAAGAACTTGTTCGTTTGAATTACGGAAACAAAACCATTATCTACATCTTTTAACTTCATCATTATGTTTTAAGATTATTCTTAAAAATAATAGAAACCCAATGCCTTATGTTTTGACATAATTGTTAGAAGCTACAAGAAATCCAAGAAATTGTGTTTTCACACCATTCTTTAAAACTACGAGAACGACAAGAACGATCGTACGGCTGAAAACAAAACATCTTATCAGATTATACTGACTACAAAGACACGGCAGAGTTTACGTCAGCAGTTACAGATGGGAGATAAGCCGATGGGTGGGCCAAGAGGGTGGGGCAAAGGTCAGGCTCAGGGCGTAGAGCGAAAGGGGCGTGCACCAGTGCTGGGTTAAACATGTATGGAGGTCTTGCGATAACGGAGACCATGGCGACAACGGAGACGATAGGTAATGGAATCTACACCGGGTTCCAATCATAGCTCTATCCTAGACTTTCGGAGCCAGTAAGCGATAAGAAAACCCCATGATCTAAGGGGACGCGATGACGTCATCCGTTATCGTCGTGTTGTTCGCAAAGCCTCAAAGAAACCACCGAGTCGACTATTACAGCTGTTATCATGAGACAATCACGAAGATAGATAAACGATGGAACATGAGTTAAAAATGCTGTTGACTTTGATCAATATCATTCAAAGTCAACAATTCGCAGCACCAGCAGGCCTGCAGGTGACAAAATCGAACCAATGTTTACAAGATCCTGATCATATCATATCTCGCATGTACCCACTGGCCAATCGGAAAAAAACGAAGTATCGACACTAATAATTAACAACTCCATAGTTTTTTTTTTCTTCTTCACGTCTAACTATCATTTACAACACTATAATTATTACCACACCTATTAAGTATATGACGAGAATGATTTGACATGACTAAAATTTCGCTAATTATATTAAGGGTCACATAATGATCTGCCCGCACGTATTTCCGAACAATCGTCTTCAAAACACAGTTGTAAGTAAAATGAGCACGAAAAAGAAATTCTGAAATAATGTTTAAGAAAATTTAATGTTCTTTGGATAAAAAAAAAGAGAATACGAAGAAAATGAAGTGGGAAAGCAAGAAACAGAGTGGGAGAGATTTGACCATCATTTGAGTTTTGTGTCTTAGCGTCCAACGTCAGCACTTTATAGGCTAAATTATCGTACTAACGTCTGACAATGATTCACGTGCTGCCACACAAGGACAGAGCGGGGATCCCATGAATTATGTCGCAGTCGGTTACATTATACTACCTAACTAACCAGTAAGGGGGGAGGGGGGGGGCGAGATTAGACAAACACATATTTGACCAATCCTGCGGTTCGAACCAGACACCTCACAATTGAGAGACCAAAAATTACGCTATATCACTTGCGCCATTTCGCCCCCGATAAAGATAAATGCACATTTAGATAGATAGCTAAATAGATAGATAGATAGATAGATAGATAGATAGATAGATAGATAGATAGATAGATAGATAGATAGATAGATAGATAGATAGATAGATAGATAGATAGATAGATAGATAGATAGATAGATAGATAGATAGATAGATAGATAGAGAAAAACAGACAGAGAGAGACAGAGACAGAGAGAGACGGAGAAGAGAGAGAGAGCCAGAGAGACAAGAAGATAGATGCATAGACTAGACAGGTAGACAGCAAAGAGACAGGGAGGAAGATAGATGCATATACATCATAACAAAATACGTGTATATCTTAGCAACTTTACGGACTGCCCTATGCTATCTACGTCCGTCCTGTTGGCTCAGTTTTGATACACTAGACAATAGACAAACATCTTCAAAACAACAGAAGAGTTTTATCTAATCTCCAATATCCATGCTACACTAAGGGTTGCCTTCGAGTTCAGTGTGATAGTGATACCTTTTCAAGTGGGCGCAAGAGAGTTATATTAAAACGCAAAGGTGCAATGAACGCATGCAGTGAACAGCATTGCCCCGCATGGACGTGAGAAAAAGAGACGGATCTGTGTAAGGCCTATGTCGATAGTACACTATCACATGTGACACCTGGCTTCAAAAAAGTAGAAAATGTAAATAAAATTAATTAAAAAAGAAAACAAATGATAGTGTTAAATAGTTCACCTAATCATGGAAGTTTTGAGGAGTTTCCAAGCAAGCCCTTAATTATATTTATATGTCTTTATATGAAGACAGTTATAGACAAAAACAAGGGCAGGATTTGATCGATTGCCTTAGAAATTCAAAATTTAGGGGGATCAACGAAAATACATTGCACCTGTATAGACATGCTATAAGATTGTTTTTTCAGGAACTAAAAAGACCTTTAGGAATTAAACCAAACTAACAACGCCCTATGCCAAATCTTGTACATGTATCACATTCCAGTCGCAGACTGTTAGCATCAATTCAATAGTGGAACAATTGTTTCCAATGACCTTCGTAGAAAACAACAACGTTGGCTTTTCTAGACCCTAATAAAAACAACAACAACAACAACCAAACTCGGAATAGCCTTTTCAGAGCGCTAACGGTTGCAGACTGCTCTTTTAGAGAATGCAATCTTGATTTTTTGTTTGTTTTAGTAAAAAGGTTACTACAAATCTACCCTTAAACCAATCGACACCACCTGCCTGACTGAGTGCTGGAGTAATCGAACAAACGATGAGGCATCAAGTGTCCGTCGTCAAGCCATATAGGGCTTGCTGGATGAGATGCAGATGCAGTTTATTAAGGATTCAAACGCAGAACTTCTTTAACAAATTGTAATTGTTATGTTTTTCTAGTCAACTCTGAAGATGATCCTCTCTCTCTCTCTCTCTCTCTCTCTCTCTCTCTCTCTCTCTCTCTCTCTCTCTCTCTCTCTCTCTCTCTCTCTCTATTTCTCTCTGGCGCGCTCTTTAATCGATATGAATATTTGTGAAGAGAGCGCACGAATCCGCGATAAGATTTTGAAAAAAAAAAAAAGTGAATTACAGTGAGGGTTGTTTAAAAAAAAAAAAAAAGCAACATCAACAAATTGTTACCTGACCACTTTTTAAATATTGTTTTACAACAGCCATGAGAAAATGATGTTACATTAAGAGCGAGGTCAATTCACGACTGAGATAATAATTTTGTTGACTTAAAAACTTTTTTTGTTGTCTTTTTTCCTTATCATTATAATAAAAGACGTACACAACTACTATGTCAGTTCTGGGACTGTCAATTCACTATCTGTAATCCCGTGCATTAACTATTTTCCTCTATGGGTTCGTGTGTATATAAGTCTGTGTGTCTCACCATGTTCGTCTGGCTCTGTCCTAACCACCCCTTCTCCCCCCCCCCCCCCAAAACACAAAAAAACACAA
>RQTK01000592.1:76884-87167 GCA_003991915.1 Elysia chlorotica | reverse complement strand
TCTCTCTCTCTCTCTCTCTCTCTCTCTCTCTCTCTCTCTCTCTCTCTCTCTCTCTCTCTCTCTCTTAAAGAGAAGCACAGAAGCGACACACTTAACGAGACAAAAAATGTGTCCGTAAAAACATTTCATGCACATGATATGACTTTTTTTTTTTAGAGGAACCGGCGCTTACACAAAGTAAACGGTGGGTCTAATTAGAGCGCAAGAAGTGAGAGGGAGAGAGAGAGAGAGAGAAAGAGAGAGAGAGAGAGAGAGAGAGAGAGAGAGAGAAAGAGAGAGAGGGGGGGAGAAAGGGAGAAAAGTAGCAAGACAGACAGAGAGACAGAGAGAGAGTCAGAGAGAGACTAAGACAGAGGGAGAGAGAAAGAGAGATAGCGAGAGAACAAGAGAGAGAATGAGAGCGAGAGAGAGATTGAATCAGAGAGAGACAAAGAGAAAGGGACAAAGAAATAGAGAAACATTTATAGCGAGAGAACAAGAGAGAGAACGAGAGCGAGAGAGAGAGAGACAGACAGACAGAGACAGAGAGAGCAGGAAGGAAGCTATAATGCTTAGAACTAGAAGCGATTAAGAGAGTTCCGGTCCTCAAAGGAGTTCCCAGAACACTGTGACCAGGACGATGGTCTGCTTGATCTGACACAAAACAGGAGAGCATTTTCTCTTTCTTTTTCTCCGCCTTATTTACATGAGTTTTCTAAAGACCTAGGATACGCTAAACGGGGAAAGAGCTTCGCTTTCCCAGAACACAGCTTAGCTTCCAAGATCCTCGGAAACGACAGGAGGAAGTATGTGGTTTGTGGAGACGAGTTACATTGCAATGTAACATTGACTTGCGCTCATATAACAATGTAGTCTTTTACGACATAGTATACTATAACGGTTTTAAAACTGATCAACTAGAAGCCTAAGGGCACTAAAAGCACTCATAGTCCGGGGTATTCGTTGACAGTTGTACAGTAGTTTGTTCGTTGCTTAGCGTCCATCGTCAGCACTATATAGGCTAAATTATGGATAGGTTCTCAAACTTAAGTGTCGCAATTTCGGGTACTGCCACACAGTGACAATACGGGGATACCATAACTAATGTCTCAGCCGTACACAATGCTCTAGGGGATTTCGAGGTTCGAATCTTTGCCGCGACCCATTTCTCCGTAGAAAAGTCCGCTGTAAATTGAGGCGACGTAAAACCAATCAATGACTACTATTTTTTTTTACTAAGAAGTACACACTAAAATCTAACAGAGCCTCGATTCCGTGGGGCGAACTGACTCAAGCGGTAGAGCGTTAGTCTCCCAATAGGGAATTCCGCGGTTCGACAACAACGATTGGTCAAAATTGTATTTTTCTTATTTCGTCCGCTCCTGCTTTGATCGGTGTCAGTTTAATGTGATCTGCTGAGATAGTTCAGGTCTTCCCGCCCTGTCTCGTGAGTGGCAGCACATGAAATTGTCAGAGGTTAGTCTGAGGGCCTATCCGCAATAAAGCCTATATAGTGATGACACTGACTCCACTCCAAAACACAACAGAAAAGCTTTCTTCCGTCAGCAACTTTTCCCCCCTAACTTCTAAGTTCTAAAGTGGACTAATTCGCTTCTACGAAGTGCTAACACCATGATATACTGAAGGCTTTAGAGCTCACTGCGAAGTTATCGTATGAACACCATACATAACCTTGAAGTACAATGTAAACATACTGATCCGGTACTTCAAAATTCACGGGGATATAGATTCTTCTGAGGGCTTCGCATAAAATTTGTGTCCATAGTGAATCTACCTGTGTATCGATCTCGGATGGTATAGTTTGGCTACATGGTCGGTCGACCAGTGTAATACTTTACAAGATTAAGAAAGATATTGGCGTGATTTTTAGTGTTATCTTCGTGTTGTAGGTTATCGAAGTAAAACCTTACTCTTCTTCTTTTTCATCCGCCATATTTGCTACAGACATCGGCAGTCACACCCCCCCCCCCCCCCCCCCCCCCACGGCGCTCCGCACACCCCTCTTTCTTTCCTTTTGGTATCAATTTAACGGCGTGCAGCGGTTCAGAAATGTCTGTGTAGCATTTTTGTGCGAGGATCCCATTACTTTTAAGTCCATCTCTTTGTCCACATTACATGAACTTTTCAAGACATAATAAGCTCTGGATGTTACTTCAGATAAAGAACAACACCTCCAAAACAAGGAGCCACCTTAAATAAAAAAAAAGTTTCCAAATTATTATCATTTTGTACTGTTTTGTGACCACCGCAAATTAACATCCACTGTGAGTGTGTGTGAGAGAGAGAGAAAGAGAGAGAGAGAGAGAGAGAGAGAGAGAGAGAGAGAGAGAGAGAAAGAGCGGGCAGGAAATATAGAGGAGAGAGACAGAAATAGGATACCATGACTCCTCCTGCCGTTCAAAATGATCTTAGGCACCTTTTAAAACAACATCGTTACTGCACCTATTATCCATTCATCCAATTGGCATGTGAAGTACTAGAGCACTCCCTCTCTAGTGCAAGATAACAATCCTTCTACCCCCTGCTGGCGCAGTCCCTGAAACAAAAAAACAACAACAAAAAAAACAACAACAGTAAACAAACAAAAAAAAACCGCACAGTTTTCGGCGAGTTCATTAAAATTCTTCGTGTAAGAGAACGGCACTAAGCCTACGTGTTTTGTACCTTGGAAAAAATATGTAAACAAGTAAGTATAAGGCGTGACGGCACAAGTGACAACGCTTATCCTTGTACATGCAGCGACAGTCGGACGTGAGAGTTCGGTGGCACCGTTTTAGGGGATTATTTTTTTTTTCAAAGTACCACTCACTTTGCATTCAACGCCTTTCACTTCTCCAGAAAAGAGACAGCAGAGACGAAGAGTAGCAGCAGCAGCAGTAGCTTTAATAGTAAAAGTAGTAGTAGTAGTAGTAGTAGTAGTAGTAGTAGTAGTAGTAGTAGTAGTAGTAGTAGTAGTAGTAGTAGTAGTAGTAGTAGTGGTAATAAAAGTAGTAGTAGTAGTAGTAGTAGTAGTAGTAGTAGTAGTAGTAGTCTTTGTTGTTGTTGTTGCTGTTGTTGTTGTTGTTGTTGTTGCTGTTGTTGTTGTTGTGGTAGTATCGAGACTATCTGGTATCCTTGGGTAAATATACAAGAAGAGCAACAAGAAAAGAAAAAAAAAACAAGAACAAAAATAAAAAATATAAAGCCTTTTGTTCATATATGCAACGAAGACTTTTTAAGAAGCACATTTATTTGAATCATCGCGAGGGTCATTAAGCTTAATCACTGAGCTCACAAGTGTAAGTTAATACAACTGGCTGATGCTTCCCCTCGTGCATTCGAGTAATACCAATAAGTGAGTTTACGTCATTCACCAGCAATAGAGCTAGAGAGCACTCGGAATAGGCCACTGAGTTGACGACCATACAGAAGCTACTAAGTTGAGACAATGGCCTATTGTACCGTGGAAAGAAGGAAAACTTTTGTTCGGAAACCATTCTAAAAATGTAAAGGAATAAAGAAACTTCTGTTAGGAAACTATTCGCAAGATTCAGTCTAGACAAAGTCCAACAAGGTAGGCCCCCTAGGGTCCGAAGTTCCATAGGGCAATGTCGGCAGAGCCACCCGTTAGGGGAGGGTGTACGCAGTGTTAAATAAAAAGTCACTACATGGTCGAGACTGGTATAATTTTCATAATTGTTATGACACGGATCGCGATTGATCAAATCCCACTGTTATAGCCTTTTTTTTAAGAGAAAAAATACGCTGAGTACCATCTTATACCCCCCCCCCCCCTCTAAAATTTCAGGGCTGGTTCGCTGCTGCAGGTGAGGAAATAATTGTTGTAATATTCGAGACCAACCTACACACATGACGAATGAAAAGACACCCTCCCATTTGAAGAAAGCAATGGCATTAAAAATAAAAACATTCGTCTGTTCAATTTTCTTTTTAAGTATATTGGTACATCGCCACAAATCAGAAATCGCAGATTTTCTCAAGCTGACTTGTGGTGCGTAAACAGTTTTGCTGATAACATTTTAAGCAGTGTAGGAGGAAGACTGTCGACTTAAATTTAACTTTAACTAATATGCACTTATGCAGGAGGCGGTGCTGTTATAACATGAAGCGTTGAGTTAATGATCATACTACCTTGAATTTTCTTTTAATGTTGCTCTATAGACAATTACACAAATATTTCCATTCAAAGGACAGCAATCTTTTCCTGGCAGTTTTCTTTTCTTTTGTCTTTTGTCCTTTACGATGAACCAAAATCTACCTATCTCTCATCGGGGGGCGCGATGGTCCTGGGGTAGAACATTGGCTTTCGACGCAAAAGGTTCGGTTTCGAGCCCTGCTGGTTGGGTCGGTGTTAGTATAATGTGACTGGCTGAGACAAGAGTCATGGCATCCCTACCCTGTCTCATGTGTGGCAGCACATAAAATTGTTAGACGTTAGTCTTGGGACCCTATATAGTGCTGATGTTGGGCGTTAAACCAACTCAACAACAACAATCTATCTCTCATCAGTTATTGTTTGTTTTTTTCTTCTTCTATTTTTTTTTTTACAATCAAACAAAAACATCCGTTGATTAAAACAAAAAAGTGTTGATAAAACCTAAATCTTCGTCACTATGTCGAATGCTCATTCTATTTTCATAGACCATAGTTATGAAATAAGTTGTCTGTCAACACACACACAAAAAACCGCCGCATCATTGGCGAGATTATTTTAGGAGTCGATGAGAAACATAATAATATTTGTTTTCCAAACAAAACGACAGATTGTCCCCCAGTATATATAAGTGTAAATATGAACGTGAGACAGTGGCGAAATTGTCTCTGTGGGTGAACTTTTGCCGTTGCACTTTTATAGAGATACCTGTAGCTGTTGTTTTAACCAATAACTACTCGAAATAGCCTAGTTGCTGACGGTGGGGGATAGGGCACAAACACCAGAAACCAAAAATAGATAGACATACATACCTCGTCTTCTCATGAGTCTATCGGTTATCTTTTAACAGAACGATAAGGAACAAATCATGAGAAGTCGGAATTCGGAACTATGATAAAAATAAGAAAAACAAAACTGGATACAAACTTAGAGCAGGGCGAAGTCAAACGGTTAAAACAAAAACAAAAACAAACAAAAAAAAACCATGTTATTATGATGTGCTCAGAAAATTTGAGGTAAAGTCAAAACTAAACAGTAGGCGGCTGCTTGTTAATAATAAATGCAAATAAAAAAAATTCGACCCAATCACCTTTGTACGAGTGGGAATGAAAGAGCGTTCAATGAAATGCATAAGGTTATTGCTTGAAATAAAAAAGGCCAGAAAAAAATAAAACAGTACAAGACAACGAGAATTTAAATTATGATAAAAAAAAAAAAAAAAAACAGAGTACGATTTACAAAAAAAGTTTTAGTTAAAATATTTTTGCCTCATGGGCATTGCTTAAAAAAAAAATTAATTATACCTTTAGAGATTCAAAAGTGGAGAGAAGAAAAAAAACATCCTTGGTCCCATGTGTATGCAAGCTTTGATCTCCATCAGGTCTATTGATTAAAATCGAAACTTGTTTACGTACTAGTCATGGGAAGTGCAAACGTTTAAAAAAAAAAAGTGCAGTAGGTTCGAGGAAAGCCGACACCTCAATCAGTTTGTGTGGCAGAATGAAAGTGGGAGGTCCATGGTTCGATTCTCAGCTGGTAGTCCCTGTCTCTGTATCGAATATAGGATATGTTTGTAAATCAAAGAAGCGACATTACATTATCAGGAGGGAGAAGGAGCAGAGGGAGGCAGTGCAGGAGTACGAACATAGACAGCTAATAGCCTACTATACCTGAAGGATAGAGAGAGAGAGGGGGGGGGGAGAAAGAGCGCGGGAGAAAGCGAAAGAGTGTGAGAGAGAGACAGAGACAGAGAAAGGGAGAGAGAGTGTGTGTGTGTGTGTGTGTGTGTGTGAAAGAGTATTACGATTGCCGAAGCTTATTTACGAGTATACGGTGTTTTTCACCAACGAATGGATTACCTTCAAGGAAACCATATGGTTCAGACAAAAAGTTCACCAAAAATCATCACTGCGATACGCTTCCAAGAAAATAAATTTTTAGATTCATAATTGTTTGCTTTAAGGACTTGGGTGAGTTTCGAAGACCCACATAAACGCCCACTATAGAGATGCCGCTTATGGTAATAGTGGTTTCTTAAAGTAATACTGTCCCTACCAGAATATTGTTTTGATTTAACTAACGTAACTGATATCGAAAATGATTGCACTATATTATGTTGCCGTTTTGTAAACTTTGCTCTGCCTTGTAAATACATGTAGTACATATTAGTTATTCGGCTCTTTCTATATCTTGGAAGGAAGAGCAGGAGGAAGGAAACAGAGGGAGGAAGAGAAGGAGGGAGGAAGAGCAGAAGGAGGAAGAGCAGGAGGGAGAAGGAGCAGAGGGAGGCAGGGCAGGAGTACGAGACATAGACAGCTAATAGCCTACTATACCTGAAGGATAGAGAGAGAGAGGGGGGGGGGAGAAAGAGCGCGGAGAAAGCGAAAGAGAGAGAGAGAGAGACAGAGAAAGGAGAGAGAGTGTGTTGTGTGTGGTGTGTGTGTGAAAGAGTATTACCATTGCCGAAGCTTATTTACGAGTATACGGTGTTTTTCACCAACGAATGGATTACTTCAAGAAACCATATGGTTCAGACAAAAAATTCATCACTGCGATACGCTTCCGAGAAATAATTTTTAGATCATAATGTTTCTTTAAGGACTTGGGTGAGTTTCGAAGACCCACATAAACGCCCACTATAGAGATGCCGCTTATGGTAATAGTGGTTTCTTAAATAATACTGTCCCTACCAAATATTTTTTGATTTAACTAACGTAACTGATATTGAAAATGATTCACTATATTATGTTGCCGTTTGTAAACTTTGCTCTGCCTTTATACAGATAGTACATTTTAGTTATTCGGTCTTTCTATATCTTACTTTCTCTCTCTTTCTCTCTATCCCTTTCTCTATCTCTCTCTCTCTCTCTCTCTCTCTCTCTCTCTCTATCTCTCTCTCTCTCTCTGAGAACTTACTTAAATAAACAGAACTTTCTATCTTGAACTCCTCATCGATTGTTAAATCTTTTGTTTTATCTGTATACTATAGCATTAATTACCCTAACTTGCAAGATAGTGTGTACTGTCTGCTGATACCACAGCAATTCGACTCTTCCTCTCTTCTGCTCCTCCTCTCTCCTGCTCCTCCTCCGTCCTGGTGTTTCTCCCTCCTGCTCCTTCCCCACCTGCCCTCCTCCCTTTGCTCTTCCTCCTGCTCATTCTGCATGTCCTCCTTCGCCTACACCTGCACCTCCTGCATCTTTTGCTCCCCCTCCTCCCCATCCTCTGTATCGAAATCACCTGCTTCTGTTGCTGTTCCTCCTCTTACTCCCCCCCCCCTCCCGCCCCCCATTTCTTCCACCTGCGCCTCCTCCTACTCCTCCTCCTGTTTTTCCTGTTCCTCCTCCGTTCATCCTCCTGGTCCAGCTCTTCCTGATGTTCTGCTCTTCCTCTTCTCCTCCTCCTCCTCATCTTCTTGCACATCAATACTGCACTACTTCATTTTATTCATCTTCTTCTTTTTCTTTTTCCTACTTTTCCTTTTCTTAGTAAGATCCATAGATAGAGAATATAGAGTGACAGAATGACAGAAAGGATGTCAAGGTTGGTAAAAAAAAAAAATTCCTTGTGATAAGCCTTGTTGAAAAAAAAAAGTTTTACTTGTACAGAGAAACAGAGAGATAGATAGAAATATAGATAGATAACAATATAGATAAATAGAAAGATAAGTAAATGGATTGATAGCTAGATCGATAGATAGATAAACTTATTATATATAACTATTTTCCACCATAAACTTATGCAATATGTTTTTTTAATCCTCTTTTAGGTCTCTGGATGAAAAAACATCCAGGAGTGGTTTACTGTTGAAATAAAAAAAAAAAAAAAACAGCGCCGAAGACCTTGCTTTTTCTCTCTCTTGATTGGTCACCGGGTGATTTTCACCCACGAATGGCTAATAGTGATACAAATAACGAGCGGCGGTGAAGGTTAAGAAACCACTACATGTATTACCGTAAGTGGCAGCTCTCCAGAACTTTGAACTAGTGGGGGCGAACTGGCCCAAGTGGTAGAGCGTTGGTCTCCAGATCAGGAGGTCCAAACCCGGAAAGAGAGAGAGAGAGAGAACTCTCTCTCTCTCTCTCTCTCTCTCTCTCTCTCTCTCTTTCTCTCACTCTAAAGAGAACAAGCTTTGAACTAGTGTTGTAAGGTGGGCGTTAATTTTAATCTTCATAACTCACCCAACTTCATTCACCCAAGTCCTTAAAGAAAACAATAATGCGTCGAAAAATCGATTTTCTCGGAGGTGTATCGCAGTGATGGTTACTATGAGTCACAAGCAGCTGACAACGGGTGGAAAGAATTGCACGCAAGTTTTCAAGGCGTTTGACCTAAACATGAAAAAGAGCAATTTAAAATATCTTATCAAGGATAGCTCTCCAAAACAATGTAAATTTTCTTAGGTCTATAAGGTATATGAATCCACCAAGAATGATGGAACGTCGTTAGAAGTTCTAGGGGCGTATGTTAAGTACAACATCGCGCTAATCGCAGTATCTTACTATCCACTGGTCTTATAGCTTCCTATTCGCATATCTTAAGACGGGTCGCAAGCTTACCGTTACGTTCTACTCACGACCTGTAGTCGTTAAAAGAGATCGCAATGGCTAATATTATACCGACAAAATAATTGTTTGATCAAGTTCAAAATAGCACTACAATGTCTCTGATGCCCCCCAACAACTTGATTTGCGACATCTCATTTCAATTGTTTTTTGCTAGTACTTGATAGTACATTAAAACTTTTCAAGATTGTTATTCAGAGAATGCATATCACAACAAAGACGCTAAAATCTGTTAGCTTCAGTGAGAACCTCTGAGGTTGGTGGTTTCTCGTCAATATATTGTAGTGCGATTCCCACCTTCTAAATTAAATGTACTTGAGCTTTTAATATAGAAACACACTGATGTTGGGTGTGCGTATACAGGGTGTTTCATTTAAGAGAGCAAATTTGGTCATGATCAACTTTTCATACGAGGGGAAAAAGTAAAATGCTCATCTAAAGGGTATTGGCTTTTATTTAGCATTGGATAAATCTAATAACGAAAATAATAGTAAAGATATGACTGCTGCTACTATTACTACTACTACTACTACTACTACTACTACTACTACTACTACTACTACTACTACTACTACTACTACTACTACTACTACTACTACTACTACTACTACTACTACTACTACTACTACTACTACTACTACTACTACTACTACTACTACTACTACTACTACTACTACTACTAAAAATAATAATTGTTTAAAATACATTAATAAAAAAAACCTATCAAGCTCTATTACATCCCTTTTGTATCTTTAAAAATAATACTTTGATACAATGTATTAATATAATGCAAATACCCTTGAAAAAGAGGCATGACAACTACAGACGAACGACATTGCGAGGTAAAGTTTGGGGCATTTAAAACCTGATAATTCCAATGGTAACCTTCTGGTTGCTGTGTCAAACCTATTAAACTTACAGGGATTTAATAGCCACGGCAATTCTTTTCGACATATGTTATCACCGCGCAGTCATGAGGGCCAGTTAGATTATAAATATAATTATAAAAGATTAGGCCTATACCAACAGGCATTGTAGAGCTAGTGCAGTCCCAGCAGATGGTGCCCCATCTACATCACTAGAGGCACTGCGACACCGGGACCCATAGCAAAACATGGACGATAGGTACAGGAATCTGCACCGGTGTCCAATCATAGCTCTATCCAAGAGTGACGGAGCCAATGAGCAATAAGAACAATCCACGCATAGGGGCCTAAATGACGTCATCCGTTATCGTCGTGAGGATTGCACAGCTTGTATTTTTTTAATGTACAGTTCTCTTATTGGCGCTGCATTGAGGTTTGTTCGGATAATAACTCCTTAACAAGTGAGCATGACTGTGCTTGTAATTATTGTCCACGCCTCTTTAAACATGATTATTTTACTTTTTTTTTCGTTGGATCGAACTGGGCACGCCCTTAAAAGTACCCCAACGCTCTACCATTTCAGTCAGCTCCATGAAACATAGTTATTGTGTCCCGATATACCATCGACCTCTAGACAGCAGGTCTCTCTCTCTCTCTCTCTCTCTCTCTCTCTCTCTCTCTCTCTCTCTCTCTCTCTCT
>RQTK01000592.1:60000-62500 GCA_003991915.1 Elysia chlorotica | reverse complement strand
TTTGTTCTACCGTTTCCGTTTTGACATCTTAAGTACCATAATAAAACAATAACTGAATGGATCGTGGATAGCATTCATCGCACTAGATTCGACATTCCAATTTCCAATGCATTGAATGCATGGTGTCTACAGATAGCTATTTTTCTGTTGTTTTCGTAATGGTTTTTGTTTTGTTTTGGTGTTTTGTTTTTGTTTATGTGTGCGGTCTATGTAATAGAGAGGGGCGTAGCACAAGCGCGAGAGACGGTCTGGGCTCAGAGCTTCATAAATAATGGACGCAAAGTGACACTGCCATAATACACACCTCACAGTCTTACAATATATAAGGTTTAGACGCACTATATACACTGTACCCTTCGGCGTCCGCTGGCTTACGTAAACCTAGGTGCCCACGCCCATGTCCTAAAGATTAACGAGGACACGTTACCTCCCGTTTGTTCCCGTTTCGAGACCTGACTACTGGCCCCTTTTCAAACTTCAGATTTACAACGATCACTAAAAAACACTCGTATTAGGCCTATATATGTATTATTAACCACGTATGCCTTATGTCAAAACAACTTTTCATTTTGAAAATAAAGAATATGAACGCACAAAAATCCGCGACAGAATGCTTGTAGCAATGCATCGCACTGCTGCGCTTTCAAAAGTTCAAGTCTCGCCCATGCCCAATAGATTATTATCACTATATTTCGTTTTATTCGTTAGACAAAAGAAAGGAGGGGGGGGGGGCGTGTAACTGATCTTTATGTAGGCTGGATGATAAAAGAATCTTACAAATAGGGTACATGATTCTGATGAAGAGAAGAATCACAGAGGCAAAAAGATAAAAAAAAAAACCAGGTAGGCATGCATATTGAAAAAGGAAGAGGCGGAATGGCGAATGGGGGCAAGAGAATTTTTTTATCGTAAATAAAATTTACAAATACATGTCTTTCTTTATATACATTAGATGTACGTGGACAGGACAATACTACACAATCTATTTCTTCTACAATTGAAACAAAATAAAGGCATATTGGTTTTCCTTCAGGAGAGAATTATTCATTGTAATAATTTTTTATCTGTTTGGCGAAAAGTAGTGTTTCTCCTCTAAGATCACAGACTAAAATATTTAGGAGCCAGTTTAAAAAAAAAAAAAATCCTAAAATTATACAGGTTAAGACAAAATGGGGGGCGCGGTGGCCCTGGGGTAGGACGTCGGCTTCTGACGCAAAAGGTCCAGATTCGAACCTTGGCGATTGCGCTCCCTACTGGTTGGTTCAGTGTCAGTTTAATGTGACCGGCTGAGAGAGGAGTCATGGTATCCCAGCCCTGTCTCGTATGTGGCAGAACATAAAATTGTCAGACGCCAGTCTTGGGGCCCGTCCACAATATAGTCTATATAGTGCTGATGATGGACGTTAAACCAACTCAACAACAAAATCAAGACAAAACAATTGCTTCATTTCCATGACAACAAGCTTAAAACGCGTTCACGCCTGATATTTTCCCCAATCCATGCTAAAAAGTTCGACACGCTTGAGAAAATATCTACCCTATTCCTGCTCTATCAAATTACGATGGGCTAATTAATTTTCTGGAAACTTGCCGCCATATTGCACTGCTTGTGTATATTTTTTCAGAATGCAAATGTACACTTCCGAAAGGCTGTTTGTGCTTCTGCGAACTCCATATCCCGTGCATAAGACCTTATCATCATTTAAAATATATTGTTATAAGATAAAAATATGTTTAATGCAAACCAAAGCACTAATGATAAAGTTAAAACTAACAAGACCCATCAGATAGAAAATAATTATGTGAGAGAGAATGGCAAGATAATTCACGGCAACCAAGGGCAATAACCTAATAAATGATTACGCAATGCATTCTAGTCACTTTATTGTAAAATTACTTGGAGCTATAAAATCCACCCTACCAGACAGTTCAGTGGGTAGTGCTCTGGAATGACGAGTAGTTGGTTCGAATCTCAACTCTCTATAGAAAATTCATCATCAAACCTAGAGAAAGAAACACTGATGAAACTAAAACACACACACACACACCTTTAAAATACCCAATTAGATCAATTCCTTGATTTCTTACCGTCCAACTTCAGCAACAGCCAGGTTATATAGTGGACAATATCCAAGACCAACGTCTGGTGATTTTATGAGCGGGGATACCCGGACGATTGCCTCAGCTGGTCACATTACACTGACATCAAACCAAACAGTTACTGTACAGGACTAAATCCGACAAATACATTTCCCCGATCGTGGGTTTTAATCGGGTACCTGCCAATTTGGAGCCCGAAGCTCTAACACTTCGTTCACATCTCTCAAAGATTTAAGTACACCTCTTCTACATAATTTTTGTACAGAGCTTGAAAATGACACGCATCAAGACCTTAAAAAATCGACCGACATAACCTTAAAAAGAACTTATGAAATGAAGGTAGAGGCGTGGTTAAAACCTTGCTTCATGGTTAAATCGTAGAAATAGGCGCGTCTCATTC